>MU835269.1:0-40486 GCA_029204225.1 Diphasiastrum complanatum | reverse complement strand
GGCTTTTTATCCTCTTCTTTTGTAGCGCTTTGGCTTTTCACATCAGGTTCTTTGGTCAAATCTGGAACATTTTCGTGAGACAAACTCCCCAGTGCAACGATCTTTACCTCTTCATGACAGATTCTCATTATGGTTTCATTTCTTGTGTCCATAATCATTTCATCAGCAAGAGCAATTTTACCCTTTTGTAATTCATCACCTGCAGAAGCTTCAGTATCATTTTTGGAAGCAGCGTTAGGCTTCTTATCCTCTTCTTTTTTAGGGCTTTGGATTTTCATATCCAGTTCATTGGCCAAATCTGGAACCTTCTCGTGAGATGAAGTTCCCGTTTCAATGTGCTCTGTCTCACTTCCTTTTTGAATGCTCCTAATCACCTATCATAGCAATATTATGGATTCATAATCCGAGCCGAACACAAAATGTATATATAGACATTGGTTCTGAAATGATGAAAATAACAGCTAGCGGCCCAAATTTTTTGTGCAACTGTCCTAGGCTTAAGAATTTCAAAACGAAGATAGATCGTAAAAATATCCCAGACTATGTCAGATGCCAAGTAGGCTGAGTTACTCTTACATATTGTCCAGATGGTTGATCCTTGTAAATCACAATCTTGTCTCCTTCTCCAAGATTATACTGGTAGATAGAATGACAATCTCAAAATAGAGAAGGACAACACAACATAATCTCAAAAGTGTTATTTACAAGGGAAATGCCTTGCTTCTTATAGTAAGAAGATCCCTCCATAAGTATCCACTAGCTTATGGGATTAGTGTGAGAAATTTCAACTAGTCTAGTTTACTTTAGTCACATTTTGGTAAATTGTCAATAAGAGGCCAAAACTCATTTTAGACATAGAGATAAACTTTTTGAAGTTATATTAGTTTAAAATACATTCAATAAACCCTTTATTGAAAGTGTGGGAAAGTTGGTAGTTGAGTTTGAGAGAGAATCAAATTTGAACTTTGGGTACATTGAATCTAGACCCAAAAATAGTAGGGTTTACATTTTGGAGAAAAAGCCAAGTGGCCAAATAGGGTTTGGAAACTCTATAAATGGAGAGACACATCTTCTCTCTTCTCTCTCTCGTTTCATCATTACACATGGTTCTCTTTGGGTTCTACTACTCATTGGTGCACTATCTTGGTGTTATCTTGCAATCTTGTGTGTAGAATGCTCATATTTTGCTATTTGCGGTTTCACATGTGTGAAATACAATAGGGTACTGTAATTGTACGGACAAAAAACATATTTTATATTTTGGTTCATGTTTGATCAGTATCTCTTAGAGTTTTCATCTCATTTTGTATGTAGATGCTGTTTTTTCTACATTGGCAGGATTGTTGGTTTGCTCCTTATTGTAGCCAAAGATCAGGAACATGGATTGGATCTTAAATGATATGAAATCCTTCACATGGTATTAGAGCTATTTTTTTTCAATTTGTGACAGGATCAGCCATCTTTAGCAAGGATTTGGAGGAGTTACCAATGCTAGAGCATGCTAGATTGATTTCTAGTCAAAAATCAGCATTTTTGCATGTGTAGAATTGATCTTTTGTAGGTCAAAACTCAATATAGGGTTATATACTTGATCAATTCTGATTTCACACTTGGTCTACTAGAATTAGATGACTTTTGCTGCATTAGGAAGGTCTCACTGGAGTCTACAAGAAGATATATCAAGATTCTAGAAATTGCATGTAGAATTTGAGATATTTAATTTTTTGTGATTTTGTCAAAACCCTAATTTTGATTGGATCTCTATTTTGTGAGGTTACTGAACTTCATTTGAGTGTGTTTCAATCTTAGTAAGTGGTAAGAATTATTAGATTGAGGATAGATCATAGGTTGATCAAGATTTCACTATTCTATGTGTTGATTTTCTAGTTAGAAGTGATAGAAGAGATTTGAGAGGTTCCATATCTTTGTGATTTCTTCTTGAGTTCATTTGTTGACATTCAAGAGAGTGCTTTGTGCATTGGAACAAGTTGAAAGAGAATATCAATACACTTCAACATGGTTACAAGTGAAAGCTTTATGTTGGAAAGCAATGATAGGCTTACCTCAATCAACTATTCTACTTGGAAGGTTAGGATGGAGTCCTTATTGGAGATGAATGAGTTCATGGAGATTGTTGCAGGTGTGGAGAGAGGCCTCAAGCACCTCAAGATCAAGTGAGGTATGACAAGAGAGCAAAGAAAGCTATACACATGATTAAGATGAATGTTACCAATGAACTTCTCAAGGAAGTTGGTAAGTGCACATCATCTTTGGAGGCTTGGGAAGCTTTGAAGAAGCTTTATGAATCCATGTCTACATCAAGGGTGCTTACTCTTAGGAGGCAAATCTTTCAAAGTTTGCAAAAGAAGGAAGAGAGTACTCATGCTTTTGTTTTGAGGGTTAAAGCATTCAATGATGAGTTATCATGTATTGATGAAATCATTAAGGAGGCAAAACTTGTTCAAGTTATACTTAATGGCTTGTTGGATGATCATGCTAATCTTGTTCAAAGTTTTTCTATTCAAAAGACTTTTCCAAGTATTGTGGATTTGCAAGAGAGCTTGGTGAATGAGGAGTATAGGCTTCAATCAAGAGGAGGTGGATCTACATCGACATCTCATTATGAAGAGGATGCTATGTTCATCAAAGGCAAGTTCAAGGGCAAAGGCAAAGGCAAGTGGTCTAAAGGGCAAGATCAAGGTGAGACTTCCTCTTTTGGCAAAAGGAAAGATATGTCTAAGTTGAAATTCTTTTATTGTGGAATCAAAAGGCATTTTGCAAATGAATGTTCGAAGAAGCAAAGAGATGAAGGTAGCAAGCAAATCAACTTTACTACTAATGATGATGATCTTGGTGGTGATTCTCTTTTAATGTGTTCTTCAAGTCCAATATCAAGTTAAGGTGACAAAGATTCATGATGGATTGATAGTAGAGCTAGTTCACACATGACTAGTCACAAGGAGTTCTTTACCTCTTTGGTCACTTATGATGGAGACAAGAAAGCAATTCACATGGCCAATGGTGGTGAGTGTGTGATTGAAGGTATTGGTTCAACTCCTATTTGTATCTCTACCAATAGGAAAGCAAGACTTGATGGTGTTCTTTACATTCCTTCACTTTCAAAGAATTTGCTAAGTGTTGGTCAAATGGTAAAGCTTGGTCATGATGCTTGTTTCATTACAAAGGAAAAAATCTTGGTTGCTAGGGGCAATAGACAAGGTAGACTTTTCAAGCTTGATGCTTTTGTTATGGCTAACAAAAAGGATGGAATGGAAAAGGAGATTGGTCTCAACTTTCCAAAGTTACCTTTTAGCATCAGTAAGATTGGTGGATCTTATGCAAAGTCTAACAAGCTTCCTTATGCTAGATCTAGGTCAAGATCTAATATGCTTCTTGGAGATGTTCATCTTTGTGCTAACTTGGCTAGTCTTGAGGATAATGATGGTGTTTCAAAGGTTCTTCATGGCAAGTGCAAGCATGCAAAAGGTAAGGAAAGAGCTAACTTCATCAATGGAGCTGAAGGTTCCTCCTTGGAAAAGATTGTTGCTAATGATTTCTTTGATCATATCGAAAAAGATGTTGCTAGGTGCATGCATGAAGGAGATGGTTCTTCTACATTCTTTTGTGATGAGTCCAAAAAAGTCATTTTTGCAGCAAGTGGAGTCACACGTCTTCATAAAGTGAGTAGATCAAATGGTTCTATCAAGAGACTTGGTGAGGGAGATAGTCACAAGTCAAGGAGAAGAGAAGCATGTGAAGAGTTCAAAGTAGGATGTACTTTGAAAGATGTAGTTAATAGTGAGGAAGAATCATTATCATATGAGTCATTACCTAAAACATTGAGTAGAAGTTCTTGTTTGAAAAAAGAGAGTACTTTAATCATTCTTATGTTGAAGGTACTAATCATTTTTTTCATGGCTCCTAATGTCTTTGAGGTTTCTACTTCTTATGATGCAATCATCAAGAGGGAGTCTTATGAAGGAAAGAGCAATGGTCTGTTTTTGCAGATTATTGAAGACTCAAGTAAGGTCAAAGGAGCAGCAAGGAAGTGTTTTTCAAGCTTACTTTACTTGTTCTATCTCATGTTTGAGCTATTTTATGTGGATGTGTGCAATTTGTCAAGATATGGACAAACTAGCTACATTGTCTTGCAGTATCTTATTTGGCTACCTTGTGTGTGGGGTTGCTGGCTGGCATCTTTTTGTACTAGCATTCTTGGCTGGTTTTGCTAATGGAATTGAAGCTATTGGAGGTTCATTATGTCACTCATTCATGGCCAAGTCATCAAGTGTTGATCATATCTTGTGGCAAGATAGAGATGGAGGCTCGTTCATGGAGTTTTATGGTGGAAACATATCAAGAAAGGACAAAGTTGGAGGAGACAAGCAAGCAAATGGTCATCACTCACATTTATTGTCTGGTTGCTGTAATTTTCCAGAGAGTTCAAAGTTTGAAGCATGGAGGAATCATTTCATTCACATTCTATTTGGTTCTTCATGTTTTTGTTATATCTTGATGTGTAAAATTGATGTAAGAAATAGTGAAGCATGCATTTTGGACACTATTCTCTATATCAATTATGAAAGATACTTTAGAACCTTAGAAAGGACATCTATACTTAGGATGGAGATCATTCTAAAGTTGGATCAAAGTTCTATTGCCAAAACTAGTTGAAGAGGGAGTGTGAGAGATTTCAACTAGTTTAGTCTAGTTTAGTCACATTTTGGTAAATTGCCAATAAGAGGACAAAACTCATTTTAGACTTAGAGATAAACTTTTTGATGTTATATTAGTTTAAAATACATTCAATAAACACTTTCTGAAAGTGTGGGAAAGTTGGTAGTCGAGTTTGAGAGAGATTCAAATTTGAACTTTGGGTACATTGAATCTAGACCCAAAAATAGTAGGGGTTTACATTTTGGAGAAAAAGCCAAGTGGCCAAATAGGGTTTGGAAACTCTATAAATGGAGAGACACATCTTCTCTCTTCTCTCTCTCGTTTCATCATTACACATGGTTCTCTTTGGGTTCTACTACTCATTGGTGCACTATCTTGGTGTTATCTTGCTATCTTGTGTGTAGAATGCTCATATTTTGCTATTTTCGGTTCCACATGTGTGAAATACAGTAGGGTACTGTAATTGTACGGACAACAAACATATTTTATGTTTTGGTTCATGTTTGATCAGTATCTCTTAGAGTTTGCATCTCATTTTGTATGTAGATGCTATTTTTTCTACATTGGCAGGATTGTTGGTTTGCTCCTTATTGTAACCAAAGATCAGGGACATGGATTGGATCTTGAATGATCTGAAATCTTTCACAATTAGTATCTAAACTAGTCATTCTAAGGCTTATAAATTTCTAAATTAGAATTTTAGAACTTTAGGATTTCTAATTCTAGACTTAAGATAGCTTAAAATAACTTAGAGTCTTTCTAAGCTTAAGTTTTCTTAAGTCTAAGTTCTAAGTTTAAGTTATTTATTTATTTAAACTTCTACCCCATGGACTTACAAAACACATGTCATAGTAAAAGTTTATTAACTTTTACTCATACTTGGACTTACAATACACATGGCACAGAGTTCAATTTTTTTTTTTACTTTTCACTCTGTTGCTAAGATTATCACCCTCCTTATTGGATTCGCGGTTCCACACCAATCGAAGCTTTTTCGTCTTAGACCTTTTGAGCATCCTGGAGGTGAGATTTTTTTTGTCCAGGTTGGTAAATTTTATTGTTGATGCTCTCCATCATTTTAAGCGCAATTTATCAAGGAATGGTAGGTTTTATAATAGTGGAGCATACCCTAGAGAAAGTTGTGCATTTGCCAAAGCTCCACCATACCAACATGAAGCGCAGAAGCTGCTCGGTGGTAAAGTTGTGCTACTTTGATGTGATCATCTTGAGTTTTCAAAGGCTTATTGATGTCGACGACGATTGGTGGTAGCCCGCGATACCAATAACCTTTTAGCTTCACCAAGAATGCCACTCGGCCGCAATTAATTTGCAAAATAACGCGCATCGCAATCAGGGTTGACATGGTGCTTTTGGTACAATACTCAAAAATCGACTCCCCAATGTCTAAAAAATCGATCAGCTACATCCTGGCTAGTGTAATGTCAATGGTAATGTAACTGCCATCCATGGAAGAAATTCTAAATGACTGGAATTGATCCGAGTAGGAGTAGGCAGCATGTACCAGACTTTCATGCTGCTGTTCAGAAAGATGGAACAAATTAAAACCAAGACGGATGAAAATGCCATTGGCTAATTGCAACGTTGTTAAATGATTCTTGAGTTTCAGTAAAAAGAGATCGCCCGTGTAAGGTTTTGTGGCCTTACGACAATCCAGTGAGAGTGAGGGATCACTAGAAGCCATGAAAGTAAGAGTCAAATGATTAAAGATAGTTCTAAAAATTTTGAAAATTTTAGCATGAACTCACTTGCAAGAATCTAGAATGAACTCATGGAGGGGATGGATGAGGCCTATATATAGACATTTTTTGGTAAGAATTCGCAAATTCACCCAATAATCGCCCTCAATGCCCACAATTTCCCAGTGAGGTTTGTAAATTTCAAGGCCATTGTTTTGAGGTCCGGCAAGTTCCTGTAATTAATTTTTTGTACAAAAATGAGTGGAAATGTATGACAATACAAAAAATGGTATGATCTGAAAAGTTTGACTCTAAGCTAGAATTCATGGGGGAATAAATGAATCGTGGATAGTAAAAATGGGCCTGGGCAAATTCTATTTGGTATGATTGTGCATTAAAATTTTAGAAAAAGAATGAATCTTGTGGTTGGATAGAAAAAGACTGATTGTATTCCTGATCTGATGATATCTTGATGTTTTAAACAAGAAACATACCAAAGAATTGTCAAAATGGTAGGCAGGCAAAAAAATAGAAATAAATAAACAAAATTTATGAAATAAAACAAACTAGTACATATCAGGATAAAAATAGGATTAGTTGTGAGTTTGCTTCCATTGACCACATTATCTAAGGTATCACCTTGTAGGGTTTGGAGTTGGACATATCCAGAGGCAAATATCTTTTGAATATATAAGGTCCTTGGCCAAAAAATCTCAGTTTGCACTTGAATGTTTTGGCTTGGTATAAGAGGACCTTGTCGCCAACTTGGAACTCTTTGAGTTTTAAAGATCGATCATGTCATGCCTTTTGTCGGCGTTTGTGGACTATTGAGCATGAATCCTGATCAGCCATGTTTCACATAGTTGTTCTAGGTGGAATAATCTATTAGCTAGAATCTGGCAATTATCTAACTCTAGATTATATGCTACTCGTAGGGATGGAATATGGAATTCCACTGGCATGATGGCTTCCTGGCCATATTCTAGCTGGAAAGGGGTTAAACTTGTGGCTCTTTTCAGGGTAATGCGATAGGCCCATAGAGCAGCATGAAGTTTCAGTTTCCAATCGGATTGACTAGACTCGACGGTCTTGGTTAGAATACCACATAAGATTTTATTGGTGGATTCCAACTGGCCATTGCATCGTAAATAATATGGGGAACTTTTGCGATGTAACACAAAGAATTTTGAAAGTAGAAATGCTACGATAGAGTTAAGGAAATGAGTGCCACTATTGCTTATAAGTTCTAGAGGACATCCGAAATGCACGATCACCTATTCATAGAGAAATTTTGCGGTAGAACGAGCATTAGCATTGTGAACAGCTCTAGCTTCAGTCCATTTGGTGCAATAGTCTGTAACCACTACGATGTATCTAGATTGAGTGTGTCTAGCAATGGGACGAATTTGCAAAACTTGGTCAGTCGTGACAGGCTATATAGGCATATAGTCGGTCTTTTTACAAAAAAAATTGTCTATTGACAAAAATCCCAAGCCTTTATGTAGGTGTGGGTACCTTGGAAGAGAGTTGGCCACCAAAATCTTGCCAAGAGGATTTTTTTGGCGGTCGTTTCGAAAGGGAAATGACCAGCTCCAACACCTTCATGGATTAAGGATATAACTGAGGAGCTTTGGAAAATGCACGGCTTTCTCTAGGGTATGCTCCACTGTTACAACAACTAGCGTTCCTTAATAAATTGTGCTTCCGGAGCTTCTTGGGCTTCCAGAGGGTGGTCCTAAAACTTTATTCTACGACACTAAGCTCAAGGCATGAGCTTATTACTGAGCTTCTTGAGCTTCCACAGGGTGGTTCTAAAATTTTATTCTAAGAACTAAACTCTCGTTGAACCTCCTTTTGTAGAATTTTGATGGCCTTTGTCCAGGTCATCAATCCATGTGAAAACATTTTGTTTAGACTCCTTGGAGTTACAACTCAGCAATCCGTTTTTATACCTCGTAATACAGCTCATTAATCCTAGTGACAAAGATCTCTTTTGTATTTTACTAGAGGAGCATGTGGCATACTGGAAGGCATTATACGATGCACAAATAGCAAGGTTATGAATTGCTGAGGAGGAGGGACACCGAAGGTGAGCCAATACCAAGCACGGATGTAGGAAAAGAAAGTGTGCATAAAAATGCTAAAAGAATCGCTGTAGAGGAAGGAGGATGACAAGAAGGCATTACGGGATAAGAATGTCCATTATTTTGAAAGAATTACAAAAATCCAAAGGGAAGCCGGGGCCTTGTAGACATACAAGGATGTCATCGAGTATGAAAGAGATTTATTAGCGGGTGGCCCAGTATGCATTGATAATGCAAGCTTGAAGAACTGGACAACAATCATCTTGCGCACCCGAGTCACGGAGAAATTGGAGCAGTTCATCGAAAAGTAGGGACTATTACAAGAAGAAAATCTACAGTTGGAGAAGGAGCTGACAGAGAAGCAGGGCTTTTTACCTTTCGCTCACCAATGCAAAGGTTATGCCATCAGGAGGCCATAACTGTGCAGGCTAACCTACAACAACTGATGGCGGATGTACAACAATTGCGGCAACAAATATCCGACTTACAAGGGAAGTTGCAAGCCAACAAGGCTGTATGTGCGAAGTTAAATGAGGAGGTGAAAGGATACATTGCTAAAGTTGCACATTTAAATATAGAGACAACACTATGAGCAGACGGTTTGTAGCCCACCACAAATTAGTCAAGAGGGGTCTAAAAAAACAATAGGACAGTGTATGGGAGGGATAGCACATCCGTAAGTAGTTCAAGCACAAACAAACCTGCAACAAGTCATGCTTGACAATAAATATTTAAAACATTAATTGTTTGATTTGCAGAGTACGCTACGAGATGAGGAGGCCCAACATCACAAGCTGCAAGAAGAAGTCACATGGCTGTGAGCGGAAATGGTGAGATTGAAACATCAATTAAACAGTCGACATGAGTTTTCGCTAATGCCTACGGGTCAACAACACGATAGCCAAGTTATGGAAGACCAATCTTTGGTTGCGCTGCCATGTAAATCATGAGCAAAGTGACCTAGATAATGTTGGGCAGGGAGATAAAAAATCTGTACAACAGTTTGTAACCATGGATATTCCTATGCAACATAGAGCATGCTTGGAACATTGATTATGTGTTCTTAGCAGGGCTAAGGGACATAACCAATGAGGAATGGGAAGAGCCATGACACTTGGGCGAATTATATGACTTTTGGCTGGCATCTGATTTGAAGGCACAAGCAGTGTTGTCATGGGCATTTTTATACAGCAAAATGAAGGTGAACAATCTTGACAGAATTGAAATCCTAACAAGTAGTTCTATGATGATTGCGGCGGAGTATGTGTATGAAAATGAGCGAGGTTTCAAGCCACATAACGATGTCCATTACAATATGATTCAACGACAGAGTAAGTTCCAACCTTGGCTAGCTGGGGCATGCCAGGATTTTGACGCTTTATACACAACAATAGCACAATATGTGGATGATTCATATCCACTATTATGGAGGATATATTTTCATTGGGAGGTCTGTAACCTTATGCATTTGGCACTATATCATGGAATGCAATTGAAAATGGTTTTATGCATTAGCAAGGATTCTTGTAACTGACGTTGTAATGCTACATAATATGTGGATTTGGCATAGTAGTTCAATTCTTTGCATGAATATTATTGTGATCATCGTATGGATAGTAATTTATAATAATTCATCTTTGTTAAGTTGTGGCAAGATTGTAGGAGATATGTGGAGTGCAATTGGGTTCAATAGTTCAGTAGTACATTGTGAAGGTTGTATTAGGACTGGATATGTGTTATCAAGTTTACAATCATAAGTGTAGAAGACAATCGCAGTAATCATTGTCATAGTTAGAACCAGGTGTGTAAGGGAGATAAAACACCCCCCTAACACTTTTTTCCCTTGAATGAGAAATTGGATTTCTCATCACCATCCTACAAAGACAATGAGTTAAATCTTGCTTTGGTGTGGATCATCTTACACTCTTCAGCCACTAATACACTATGAATCTTTTCTATAGTTGGCAAGGTGTCTTAGATTGTAAAACTTTGGACCAAGTTTGTGTTATCATCCCCTAGAACATTAAGGATTATTTGACCAACACGTGTGGGAAGTACTTCAAAATAAAACTAAGTAAAATTAAGCTCCTCTCCTCGGGTACAGAGAGAATACTACCAATAGATCTCGGGTAGAGAGAGAAAACTAGAAAAGCACTCAGACTCAAAATCCACTAGATCTCCAAATTGCATTAATCAAAGTGAGAAGTACAATGATACTATAGTTCCACGAGCTAACAAAATGCTCAAACATGATTGGACCACACTTTTGCCACCTCTTGATCCTATTGGACCATTGATCCATTCATCTCTTGATTCTATCGGACCATTCATGGTTCCACCTCTAAATCCTATTGGACCTCTTGAACTTCATAAAAAAAAAGCATTACACTTGTCTACTATCCATTTAGCTCGAGTTTTGCCTCCTACACTACTTTGGCTCAATATTACATGTGGAATTGGACAATTTGCCATCTATGCCAAATTTGACCCTATCAACATCCTACACCAAGATGCTTGATACAAAAAAGTATAATACGCCTATAACTAAGATAATCTTTTTGCATTTCTCACATCTCTCTCTCTCTCTCTCTCTCTCAATGTCTCCAACATTCAAATTTGAATCTACCAAATTCAACCTCCTGCTATTTCCCTCACTTTCTAAAAGTGGTAATTCAAATGCTTTTAGGCCAATATAACTTTGAAAAGTCAAAATCTAAGTCTAATATTAAAATTGGCCTCAATTGCCAAATGAAACTAGTTGACAATTTGTGATAGTTTCTTGAAATCTCTTGGAAGGATGTTACACATCTGAATCCTCATACTAAATTAAGGTCATAATTTGAGGTCCCAAGGCAACTTTGACCAGAAAGCAAATTATCATAACAATCATGTTTAGGGCAATAAGTGATTTATATTTGAAATTTTTCATTCAATGTTGAGTCCAATTAAATGAGTTTCATTCAATAAAGATTCCAAAAAAAAAACTGCTGGCTTCATTCCACCCTCAAAATTACAAACATGAGAGTTACATTTCATGCAATTAATCTACACAGTCTGCATATATACTTGCTCAACAGGGGGCTCTGACATATCAGACAACATCCGACATTTGGGATGACTCCGACGAAAGTCGAAGGAGTCGAACATATTGAACGATGATCGTTACTGTCCTAACTGCTTTGCAAGTAATTTTTGGGAAGTCCTAACTAGATGGATGACAACGCATTACGACTAACTACCAATTACGATCTATGACTTGATTAGCTATCCTACCGGATTAGCTTAAACTGCCTTAGTTTAAATAGCTGATCATTAAAGATTTCCATAACTCTGCTATTAGAGATTAGTGTTTACTGCTTAATAGCAGAAGTGCATCAGACAGAGTTTTCAATTACTCATAGATAGTTTAGAGTATTTGGTTTGCAGCTGCTATTGCTTTGCACTCTTATCATCTGATTTGTACATGCTACTAACTAGATCAATACATCTTCTTATAGCATTCACAATATCATGTCAGTCTGTGGTCATTTGTAACTGATAAATCTCTTATTGTTTCTTCTGATTTGTTGAATACTTCAATGCTGCAATATTCTATACATGACTTTGCACTCTGAAATTGTTTGTCTACAAAATCACTTTAGTACTAATGATTTCAAAGTTAGTTGCTAATAGATTGAACGTGACTTCTATCATAATAGCTTTGTTCAATTATCGAGATAGGCATAGTCATGCATCAAGAAGGAAGGCTCATTCTGTTGCGCTCGATAATTCGTCCATAGGCTTCAAATTATCGAATCGTCATTCGTTCTTCCAACATGGTATAAGAGCACTATTATTAGATATCCTTCATGATATCAGAGTGGATCATTAGATACTTTTCATATTATCAAATTCTTATCAGAGCACACTTGCTCTTAATATTCAATTTATGGTTTCAAATTTCAGTATGAGATAATTGATTTCCAATTGTAGCGTTGCAGGGTGTCATTCTTAAAGTCATCGACTTATCGACAGACCAAGTTCCAAATGGATTCTCAAAGTAAAGTCGTTCTCATTGCAGACAAGCTGAATGGATTCAAATACAGTTTGTGGACATTTAATGATGAAGACCTTGCTAATCGCTGACAAGTTGTGGGATTTTGTCACAGGTATAGAATTGAAGCTTGAGAATGACTGACTCTAAGTGGAAATCAAAGGATGGTAAAGCTTTCACGCTTATTATTCTCAATATATCAAACACTCAGATTGGCCACATATCTGAAGCTCAAACTTTGAAAGAAGTATGGGTCATCTTGAGTTCACTATATGTTGTAAGGGACATGACTTCCAAGTTGAATCTCAGAAGAAAATCCTTCACACTCAAGATGTCAAATGGTGATTCACTCCATAATCATATTAACTAGTCTAAAAATCTCTTGCAACAGATGGCAGCCGTTGGATAGATCATCGATGATCAAGATGCCATCATAACATTGTTTCAAACTTGTCTTTCTCATATGAGAACTGGGTGATGATCATATCAACACACTCAGATTTAACTCACAATAACATATCATGTGGATTTAGTCATGCATGATAGATTCTCAAAAATTTTATAATCCGCCAGAATTCGACGCTTTGGAATCAGACGTCTAGGCAAAGAATCCAAAATTAGAAGTCCGATGATCAAGAAATTGTGGTGGCACCCAATTTTTAAAGTGCACGTTGGAATCCGACATCTCGACATGGATATGTCGTGGCATTCTTCAAAAAAAAAAAATTAAGTGTCATCCGACATGGACGTCTGAATCCGATGGACGTCGGATTCTGACGTCCACGTCAACAATCCAAAAGCCTGTCCACGACGTCTGCCTTCTAACGTCCAGGCCTGGATTGACATGAATGTCAGATTTCAACATGTTTGGAAGACGTCGGAATCTGATGTATGTTTGTTTTTTCTAAATTTGCATGATCTAGTGTTTTTCTTCTCACTTTCTCTTGTGCATATTGGAGCGATTGAAGGCAAGTTTGGAGTGGTTATTACGATTCTTGATGATTAGTCCATGCTTTTGATGCTTAGAGGTTGATGCTTAAAGATATTGAAAGCTTTGAAGTTTTTGTTTTGTTTTTTGTTTGAAAAATAAATTTTGTTGTGTTTTCTTTTTTGTGAAAAAAAGTGAGAGAGAAAAGATAACTGTTTGAATAGATAGTGTTAAGTTTTAAGCGTTTGAATAGATAGTGTTAAGTGTTAAGTGTTTGAATAGATAGTGTTTGATGGTAAATGAATCTTAGATTTGTAACTTTAGAAAAAGAGAGCGAGCATGTGTGTATGTGTTTTTGAATTTTACATTGATTTAGAATGATTTAGGATATTGTTCTTCTTGTAATAGATTGTTAGAACTATTTAGGATAGTGTTTGGTAATAATATATTATTAGATTTGTAATTTGAGAGAGAGAGAGAGAGAGAGAGAGAGAGAGAGAGAGAGAGAGAGAGAGAGAGAGAGAGAGAGAGAGAGAGAGAGAGAGAGAGAGAGAGAGAGAGAGAGAGAGAGAGAGAGAGAGAGAGAGAGAGAGAGAGAGAGAGAGAGAGAGAGAGAGAAGAGGTGAGGTGGAGTGTAGGTGTATGCTCTTTTTTTGAAAAATAAAGTTTGTGTTTTTTGTTTTTGTGAACGAAAGTGAAGAGAGGAAAGATAAGTGTTGGAATAGATAGTGTTTGATGGTAAATGAGTCTTAGATTTGTAATTTGAGAGAGAGAGAGAGAGAGTGTGTGTGTGTTTTAATTTTGCATTGATTTAGAATGATTTTAGGATATTGTTTTCTATTATAGAATTATTTAGGATAGTGTATGTGTATGTATGTGTGCTTGTGTGTGTTTGAGAGGAGGTGTATGTGTTTTGAATTTTGCATTGATTTATAATTTAGGTTAATAGATAAATAGATATAGTGTTTGGTAGTAATAGATTGTTAGATTTATAATTTGTGTGTGTGTGTGTGTGTGTGTGTGTGTGAGAGAGAGAGAGAGAGAGAGAGAGAGAGAGAGAGAGAGAGAGAGAGAGAGAGAGAGAGAGAGAGAGAGAGAGAGAGAGAGAGAGAGAGAGAGAGAGAGAGAGAGAGAGAGAGAGAGAGAGAGAGAGAGAAGAGATGTGTGTGTGTGTGTATTTGGCATTTTGCATTGATTTAGAATTTAGGGTAATAGATAAATATATAGTCTATGCTAGTAATAGATTGTTAGATTTGCATTTATTTCGGATTAAGAATGATAGATGAATAGAGGTGTTGAGAGAGAGAGAGAGAGAGAGACAGGGGGGGGGGGGGGGGTGAAGTGTGTATGTGTGTGTTTTGCATTTCAAATTTATGATAAAAATACATTGTTTGATAGTAGTTGAGGGGAAGTGTGTGTGTGTGTGTGTGTGTGTGTGTGTGAGAGAGAGAGAGAGAGAGAGAGAGAGAGAGAGAGAGAGAGAGAGAGAGAGAGAGAGAGAGAGAGAGAGAGAGAGAGAGAGAGAGAGAGAGAGAGAGAGAGAGAGAGAGAGAGAGAGAGAGAGAGAGAAATGTGTATGTGTGTTTGTTTTGCGTTTCGAATTTAAGATGATAGATAAATACATAATGCTTGATAGTAATAGAATGTTTGATTTGTAATTTGAGAGAGAGAGATTTGTAATTTGTAATTGGAGAGAGAGAGGAGGGTGGGGAGGAAGTGTGTATGTGTGTGTGTTTTGGATTTTGAATTTAAGATGATAGATAAATAGATAATGTTTAATAGTAATTGAATGTTAGATTGGTAATTTGAGAGAGAGAGAGAGAGAGAGAGAGAGAGAGAGAGAGAGAGAGAGAAGAAAGAAGTGTGTGTGTGTGTGTGTGTGTGTTGCATTTTGCATTGATTTAGAATTTAGGGTAATGTATGAATAGATAGTGTTAATAGAATGAAGATTTAATAAAATAAGAGAGAGAGAGGGGTTTTGAAGATTGCAATAATGGTTCAATTGTGTAATAGATTGTTATTTTTGAATTGCTTGTGTATGTGACAAAGATATTCAAAGAAAAAGAAAGAGAGCAAGCGTTGAATATGAAAGAGTGAAATGTAGGTAATTCAAATATCCAATCCTAGGAAGGTGTGTAGCCCTTACTTTTCTCCCGTTAAAGGTGAGGTTCTAATCTTTCCTTGAATGGAAAAACCTATAGCATCACGAGGGAATATAAGGTGACATTATGAAATAGGACCCTGTGCTACTGTACTATGGGTACATAAATAATCTACAAAAAAGCATGGAGAAATATTGAATGAGGGCATTTTTATACACTTTCTAGATTTCAAGTGTCGTGTGGCTCTGCCACGCATCTTTTTGCCACACGTGGCAGTGCCACGCAATTTTTTTTGGCCTAGAAATATGTGACCACGGTCTGAAAGGTGTCATATAGTGAATGGTTTGTCAAAAAGACAAATTATGGAACTAAAAAAGTAATTTGACTCTTATTCTATAATTTTTCTGAGGACAAAAGCATGTTAGTAATATGACATATTTTTAAGCATGAGTTTTTAAGGACAAAAGCATGTGATTGATATGACATATTTTGGGTACAAAAGGACCATGTTTTCTTTGAAGATTACGATAATTTTTTAAACAGGACAAATGAGTATTAATTATATTTTGATTTGATATAAAACAAGTAGATGATTTGATATGGTTGGTACAAAATGACCATGTGTTTAAAAGAATTTTGTGATTTGTAAAAAATGACAAATGTAAATATGTGGTTTGATGTCGCATATAAGTTGTGGACATTATTTAGTTTACAAAGTCTTAATTAATTTGTTATATATGTGTCTTTTAGAAACCCGTTCCGACCCTTTTGGGTCAGAACGTACTGGGTCGAAACATATTCTTAAAAATAAAAAACATGTGTTAAGCTGGCCGCAATTTTCCACATACAAAGCACCCAAGAGCAAAAAGATCTCTACCCATCACTCATAATGATGGTGGTTATCTCATAATCATGCCATAGAGATTTTTTACTCACCACCCATGTGCTTTCATCATTTATCTTTTACTTCCATTTAAGTGTGCATGGAGGCCTTGTATCTTATTGGACCATGTTTAGACTTTGCATTTTTGGAAGGTGGGGAAGGGTTGACTTGCCCATTTTGCCACTTCTTATTTTGTCTTTGAAAGGGAAGACCTCTTGACCAAAGTCAAGAGACTTTAAGGTTGTGGTCTCCCCTCGTCTTTTATACAGGAAGGGGAGACTCTTCATTTTGCTTTCTTTTTCTCTTTTGATTTTGTTAACTTGAAATATCTTATAGCACTTGCAGTGGGTCATACCTGTTTAGGACTGTCCTTGTCTCTAGAGGATTGCACCTTGTCTATCAAGGTCCTATCATTTGATCCCAATATCACTTTGAGTGATGTCTGCCTGAACTGTTGCTTCTTCCCTAGGATCAGTTTTGTCAGTGATTTGCATAGGAATTTCTATTGATGGGCTTATCTTCTTCAATTCTCCGGTCTCAGATTTCTTTTTGGGTCTCAAGGAAAAGGACGTCTTGCAAAATCTCAGATATCTTTCTATAGTAAAAAACCCGAGGTTACATAGATGAAATCAGACGTACATTAGCCGAAATAAAAACTTAATAGTCACTTCTAAGGCTAATTTTCAGTTTAAAAACTCTGTAGTTCCTTTTGGGCGAACTAGGACCCCTTCGACATGGGCTATACTGGCCAAATCTGTGCCAGTCGCACTTTGATTTAATCGGCTTTTCCTAGAAACCATATAAGTTATTGCATAAAACTAAATTAGCTCGATTTTGCGTGCTTATAAATCGGCTAACAGTGGTCTGGACATCCATTTGATGGACTTCGAGATCTGCTGCAATTGCAAAGGAAAGTAGTAGTCTGATTGAAACATGTTTGACAACTGGCCTGAAGGTCTCGAAATAATCCAAATCTGAAATCTGGGAATAGCCTCTGGCGACCAGTCTGGCTTTGTATCGATTTAGCCTTCCTTGAATATCATTATTGAATTTCTTCCCTTTGGCAGCTTAGTTATGCCCTGTGATCTGGGGAGTAGCCAATGAAATTTGATTTTGTGCTTTTGTCATCCAGCTTCTTTCTTAGATCTTCAGGGATCTGAGCATAAGCAATGCATTTAAACACTCTAATATTCTTGAGTGATGGCTTCGATACTGTCCATACCTAATAAAGCATCTTGCCATTCAGGGTTTTCGTGATGGATCTATTTTGTAGATAGGCGGCTATAGTAACAACTTCTTTCCATAATTTCTTCGGAAAGAGAGGCATGGGCCAGCATGCTCTTAGCACTTTTGATAAGTGGCCGATTTTTCCGTTCAGCTACACCATTGAAATGAGGTGAGTAGCTAGTAGTGAGTTGTAGATGTATTCTAGTGGCCTTGCTGAACTCCTTAAAGTCCGTGGAGATAAATTCTCCCCCTCCATCTATGGTTAGAGCTTTGATCTTCCTCTAGGTTTGATTTTCTACAGATGCCTTGAGCTGCATGAAAAACTTGAATGCCTCTAATTTGTTTGTCGGAAAATAGGTTGCACTCCTTCGAGAGAAGTCATCGATGAAGATTAGGAAGTATAGAGCTCATTTTTTTAAATGCAGTCTACATCAGGGCGACATATGTCGCTATGTACAAGATCTAGCAAGTCTTTGAAAGTATGAACTAAGTCAAAACTAAAAGGACTTCTAGGATGCTTGCTGATTATACAGCTTTCACATGGAGAAGTTGGCTTGCTAACAGAAGACAGATCTTGTACTAGTCTCTGAGTTGACATTTGTTAAATACTATTGAATCTCAAATGGCCTAATCTGAAATGCCAAAGCATATTAGATGATTCGGAAGTAGAGGTGTGAAGAGCTTGACTGTTGGCAAAATAACAGTGCCTAAGTTTGTAGAGATTGCCACTTATTCTCCCGAAAGCTAAAACTTTCTGAGATTTGTCAAGGATTGTGCAGTCTTGTGTGTCGAATTCGACCCTCCGACCTAAATCAGTGATTTTGTGAGAGCATATTCTTGGTCAAATTTGGAACGTGGAGAACGTTGGACATCAACTTGACTTTACCTTTCTGAAATTCGATTATGACTGTTCCTTCACCTCAGAGAATTTACTTTATTTTCTCTGATTATTATGGTTATTTTACAATCTCTAGGGGGATAGGCGGAAGGAACTTCACTCCCCCCCCTTGAATCGAATGTGATGAGTTGTCTTCAAGTTGCACAACTTGAGAGTGGGTGAAAAATTTATAATCTTTTTACCAGTCTTGATGGCGAGTCATGTGTTGAGTTGCTCAAGTATCGAGATACAAAAAATCGATATCTTGTTGTTCTCCGACCTTGGTCATAAAGGTTGCTTCATCTTCCTCTTGCTGCTGGGTCAAAAAACTGGTTGAAGCACTATGTGCTTGTTGTTGGAGCGTCTTCTTCTTCCCATTGTTGAATTTCAAAGTTCTGCATTTCTTGATTTCATATCCAGTTCTCTTCCAGTATCTCCAGAATAGATTCTACTTTGGTTGGAAAGATGAAGAGTTTGAATTTGACCCTGAGCCAAAATTCGACCCTAAGACAAAGTTCGATTATGAGTCAAAATTCGATCTTGATTGCATATTGCTCTTCTTTTTGGATCTAAACTTTTGATTTTTGGAATATAGAGCTTGAGGATTGGACCCTATGCATGAGAAGGTTGCAGATCTTCTGGCCTCCTCTTGTTGAAGTAATGAAATTACTATTGAAAGGGTAATCTTCTCCTGGATCGAAATTGCTAAGACCCAATTCTCATAGGCCTCAAGAAGACTCGATAATAGAGTGATAACAGCATCAATATCTTCTATGATTGAGCTAGTTGTAGTCATCTACTCCATAAGATTTTGGAAAGTGTTGATATGGCTCAAAACACTTACTGCTTTAGACATTCTCAGGGTGACGAATTTCTTCCTCAAATGGAGTTTGGAGGTGATGTTTATGAGATCGTAGAGGGTTGCTAGGATGTCCCATGCATCCTTAGTACTTTGAGCAATACGTATGTTGACTGATTGGATTGTCTCTGATGTTGAGAGTGATCATGGCAAAAGCCTTGTCACCTTTTAGTCTCCATTTGGTGATAGTGGCTGCATCACCTTCAAGTTTAACTTCTATGCCATCAACGATGTCCCACAGTTCCTTGGCTAGTAGTCTGACCTTTATTTTGAACTTCCAAAGATGGTAGTTACTGGATCCCATCGAGTCTGTCAATTAGAGAAAAACTAGTAGATGAATCCATTTTGGTTGAGGGAGATCATTGATAGAAACGACGATGTTGTGATACTGTTGGCTACGCGCTTGCTAGAACAACATCTTGATAGAAACAAGACTTGATAATCCATAGACAATGTGCAGATTACTGAGCAGCCCGCTTTGATACCATGTCGAAAATCGAGAGGTTAGTCAGCGGAAGCTCGAGCGGGTGCATGTAGGGTCAGAAGCGCCACAATTAGTAGCATAATATTCAAATTGAATGATTCAGACAAATGCTCAATGAAACAATACAGTAATGAGACTAAAAATTTGCACTGTCATTAATATCAAATAGTGAGTACAATGCTTGAAGTGATAACTTCAACTTATAGTCATTGAGTGTGATAACACTGGCTACCAAAAGATTGATCAGATTAAAAATTATCAAAAGAAGTTTTCTAATGAAGATTCTAGGATTGATATACAACAAAGTATCTACAACATCCATTTTGTTGCAAATATTATAAGCATCTCATTTCAGTTAATGCATGTACAAAGTGGGTGGATTGTCAACACCAAGTCGTTGGATCGAAAAAAACATACAATGACTCAAAAAATTATGGATTTTTTGAGTCGATCTCGTATCGAGAAATTACGATTTTGGCTATTGAAAGATATAGAATTTTTTGAGTCGATACGGTATCGAAAAAGTCTAGAAAGTTCGATCCTGAATTTTTTGACCTTCTGTGCAGAAATTCGAGCCTTATGTTTTTGGTTTTTTATGATGCTCATTAATGAATGGATTTGAGGTTGAGCATCAAATTCCAACCGGAGAGGCATCTGCACCATCACCATCCAAAGAACCATCTTTATCACCTTCAAAAATGTTAGATTGATCAATATCGACAACATCAAGCTTAAGCACATTCTCCTCTTCAAAAACATCCCTAGAAATGTGAACTTTATTTGTGATGCCATGTATTTGCTAAATAGCAAATATCTACTCAAATATGGCAAAATATACTCGAATATAAAAATATGCGCTGGACAGTTATATATTATGAAGAGGCCCATATCATTTTTTGGGATATAATGGTTAAAGACTTGTCTTGTACTAAAGGACAAGACCTCCAGAAGTGAAATGATGCCTGGAACAATCTTAATTAAGTCACTTACACAAGTCGACTAGATTCGAATCGCCATATTAAACTAGAGTAATTCAAACTCGTAGTTAAATATACCTTTAACAGTATATTGTGCATACGGTAAAGCTATTGGAGCAATGCACCTTTAATCTTTAGAGGTGTGTGTTCGCTCCGTAGGAAATATATGGAAGACATGATTCAGTCTCACACACTGAGAGAAAGAGTTTATGTATTTGTGAGTGAAGAAGTGAACAGAGTATTGAAGATTATCTTCTATGATCTCCGTTCTCCGCACTGCTAAGTGTGAGTGATTTTGAGTCTACTAGCAATCTTTTATGCATTACTTAAATTACTCTCTGGTCAGACAATTGCAATAGTTCATTACAGATGTTGTTGTGTTTCCACAAAGTTGTCTTTAAACTATCTTATTCGTCTGCTCGAATCCTTGACTTGACACTTGAATAACGGGTATCTTTGGTACAGTCTTTTACAATCATTGATAGAAGAGTGTTTACATTTGAAATGGTAGTCCCTACCTGAGGAATTGAGACAAAGATTTGTATCTCTGTTTGTTAACGGATATAAGTTTCTAACATATTCGAGGACTATGCGAGATCTTTAACCCCAAAAGGAATTTAGTTGTTGAGGACTATTGTCTAGAACTAAAAAATCCAAGATTAAGATTAAATGTTGATTGTTAATACTCGAATACATCGAACATCACTCGAATCCATGTTGACAACTTAATCAGAGAGAGTGTAGTACATTCATAACTACTCTGATAACATTTCATTTGTAGAACGCATTTCATTCGACTCAATAGAGGAAGATTGTTGTTCACACACACACTATAAAAGTAATACTGGTTATTTATAAAATGTCTGTTTGACAACCATAATAACATTCGACTTCACTACATTCGAATAAGTCAGAACTGTATCAATTAATCAACTTCAAAGTGCTATCCTCTTAGGGTTCTACATTAAATACTACACAATTCTATCATTTCTTTGTTGGTATATCACAACAATAATCTTTTCTTACTTCACTATAGCCAACAAAGATTGTCTTCAAGAATCTAAAAGATGAGTTGGCATAGCAAGTACTACCAAATATTTTCAAATGCTCCAAGCTTGGCTTCTTACGAAAAAGACCATCAAATGAACTCTTACCATCAAAGTCTTCATTTGAGTACCTATTGCAAACAAAGTTAGCACACATCAAAGCTTCACCCCAAAATGACTTATGAAGATTCGCATTCACTCTCATGGATTTAGCTCTTTCAAAAAGATTGTTTTTCCTCTCTTCCACACCACGTAGAATTTTTGAGTTTGAAAGCTCCCTCTTGATCACATGTGCCACACAAACCTCTTTGAACTTTGTTGATAGGTCTTCATTTTCCAACTTTAAGCAGGTCTAAATCAGACTGTATCCACTTATATACTTCCTAAAAGTAGTAAGGACACTATTTGTAGGCGTTGGTGACATTAAGAAATGTAACTCTAAGTAGAACCTTCACTTTGGCCTCCAAATTGCCAAATTAACTCAACTAAACTAATTGACATTTTTCACAGAGACTATATAAATGTAATAAAATTAAAATATAAGAAGCAATATCCCAATCAATTTTGACTCATTGCCTCACCAATAACTCGAGTAATAATTTTGTATTTTTAGCATATGCAAATATGTACTCACCCCTAGTCGAGATAACTTTATATTTTTTGTATAAACTAACAAAATTGTGATTAGAGTTATAATAAATAAATAGATAATTTAAGTATTGCCAAAAAATTTAAGCTAAAATTTGATTGATGTCAAATTCAACTTATGAGTACGAGATTACTAGAATGGATAGAAGAACTTTGCGACAAACTTTTGTTGTTTTCAAGAAATATGAGTAGCAATTTTAATATGGCCTCATAGTTGAACAGAAATAATAATTTGTTCGTCTTTGCACCTAGAAACAATGTTTCATCGAAATTCCTCAATATCATTGAAGCTCATCTTTTGTAAGCGGGAAGATGAGCAACAAACTACATTTTGTACCTTTCGGATTTCAGATTTTACAATAGAAGTCTATTCTAAGCATAGAAGTCCATGCCATGAATCGAGACTTCTCTGCTGACCATACACTTCTATCCCAGGAATAGGCTGCTACCCGCGGCATAGGAATCTATGTTGAGTACATAAGTCTATGCTCAACATAGAAGTCTATGCTGAGCATGGACTTCCATGCCGAGCATAAAGTTCTATGCTCGACATGGAAGTCTATGCTCAGCATAGACTTCTATGCTCAACGCAGACGTCTATGTCGAGCATAGCAGCCTATCCTGGGCATAGAAGTGTATGGTCACCATAGAAGACTCGATTACTGACATGGACTTCTATGCTCAACATAGACTCTCGAGGCTCGTCACAGACTTCTCTGTTTGGCATGGAAGTCTATGTTGAGCATAGACTTCTATGTCGAGGATAGAAGTCCAAGCCAAGTCTCAACGGTCTCTACTGAGAATAGAAGTCTATGCTCTGCATGCTCTCGAGGCTCGACATGGACTTCTATGCTCAACATAGAAGACATTCAATAAATTATCTTTTGATAAAATAACTTAATTAATGCTCAAAATTTGTGAAAATTGACAAATAAAAATAATAGTTAATTTTTCCTTTTTGCTCTAATTAAAATTGAAAAATCTTCAATTTGTCTAGAAAAAGCAAATTATTAAAGAGTTTACTGTCAAATACAATGATCTTTTTTCTAATTTTGTATGATTTTCTTCGTTTGCAACCTTTTCAGTATATTCAATCCTCACATTGGTCATGTTGAAAGTCACTTTTAAGTTCTCCGAAAAGCCAAGGGATGTTCCTATATAAGATAAGTGCAAGTTCATATGTTACTTTACTAAAAGATTGAAGGATACTCTCCCCACAGAGCTTTTTATCGGGGTAGCAGAATAAGCAAGTAAATGTGACACAACTTTTTATGCCATTAAAGGGAGATTCCTTGAAGATCAGCCATATGAGGTGATCGGAATGTTCAAATTTCAAAAAACTACAACCATTTTTATTATTGATGATACGATGGTGAAAATCAAGATCTCTACAAGGCTCTTGAGTCATTTGTAAGATTTGGTCTTTTGTTCTAATAATAATAAATTTTCCTTTTGTAACGTCTATTTTTCTTTCTAAGTAATCTTTCTCTCTCATAACCCATGCTTAACGTAGATATTTTCTTAGCATGTGTTATTTTCTTAATATTTCAGAGCTTGAAAATTTGTTTAAAGAATGTCATGGCTACTTTGGCTCCGAGAAAAGAACCAAATTTTGTGTACTTTTCACATGTGTGAGGACATCTCAAACAATTGTGAAAAATGTCAACTAGTTTAGTTGAGTTAATTTGATAATTTTGGAGGACAAAGTAAAATTTCAACTTAGAGATACATTTCCTAAAGTCAATAAGGCCTAAAAATACTATCCTTAGTATTTTAAGCAAGTATATAAGTGCACAATATCGAATTTGGATCTATCCTAGTTGGCTAATATAGATACATTGCATTTAGTCACTAAAAACTAAGTTTCTGGTGAAGTACTTAGAAGGTGCTATTTTAACATCTAGCTCAAGATCTAAGATGCCTTTTAATTTAGTATATTTGGATTTTCATTGTACTAGTACTTTGAGTAATGGAGGAGCAAAGATGTTTGTGGCTGACATTGATGACTTTAGTAGATATTGTTGGATCTATCTTCTAAAGAGTAAAAAAGAACTCCTTGATGTTTTTATCAAGTTAAAGAATTTTGTGTGGAGAGTGGAATATCGAGTGCTTAAAGTTGGCTATAAACAAATTTCAAAAAAAATTTTGTGGCACATGGGATCAAGAGAGGGTTTTCAAACTCAAAGGTTCTAAATGAAGTAGAAGAGAGGAAGAGAACTCATTTTGAAAGAGCTAAATCCGTAAGGCTGAATGCAAATCTTCCTAAGTCATTTTGGGGTGAAGCTTTGATGTGTGCTAACTTTGTTTGCAATAGGTACTCAAATGAAGACTTGGATGGTAAGAGTTCATTTGAGGTCCTTTTTGGTAAGTAGCCCTGCTTGGAGCATTTGAAGATCTTTGATAGTACTTGCTATGTCAGCTCATCCTTTGGATTTTTGAAGCGAATCTTTATTGGATATAGTGAAGTATGGAAAGTTGATAGAGTTTACATTCCTAAGTCAAAGAAAGTTCACATTTCTAAAGATGTTGTCTTTGAAGAGAAAAATGTGGATAAGCTTGATGTTGTTGATGTTGATTAATCTAGCATTTTTGCTGGTGATGCAGACAGTTCTTTGGATGGTGACGGTGGAGATGCCTCTCCAAGTCAAGTTCTAAGAAGATTATCAAGGGGAAGACAAAATCCATCTATGCTTAAACATGATGAGAAGGGTAAGCAAATTGAAGGTACAAACTTTGCTACACACATGCTTTGCCTCATCTTATTGTGTATATGATGCTATGCAAGTGGATGATGGTTTTCAAGGACTTGAGACCACTAATGGATTTATAAAGAAAATTTTTTTCCATGAATTTGGTGGTCAAGTGGAAGATTAAGCGGTTTATCTGAAAGAGCTTCAACAACACAAAAGGAAAGGTGGCAATTTGGAGCTAGTCAAGAGCATCAAAGGGAAGTCAAGTGACAATAATATGTTGGAACTATTTTTGAAGGTGTTTGAAGACTCAAGTAAGGTAAAGGGAGAAAGAAGGAAGTGTTGTTAGATTTTACTTTACTTGACCTATCTCATGTTTGAGAAATTTCATGTGAATGTGTGCAAATTGTCAAGATACGGTGAAACTAGTTACATTGTTTTGCATCATTTTGATGATGGAGTCGTACTAGCATTATTGGATGGTTTTGCTAATGGAAATGAAGCTAATAGAGGCTCATTATATCACTCATTCATGGTCCAATCATTAAATGATGATGATATCTTGGAGGTAGAGGCTCATTCATGGATTTTTATGGTGGATACAAATCAAGAAAGGACAAAGATGGAGGAGACATGCAAGCATTGGTTGATTACTCACATTTATGGTTTGTTTGTTGTTATTTTTCAAAGAGTTTAAGGGTGGAAGCATGGAGGAATCATTGCATTTTTTTCATGTTCTAGTTATATCCTGATATGTGAAATTGATGAAAGAAATAGTGAAGCATCCAATGTGGACACTGTTCTCTATACAAATTATGAAAGCTATTATAAAAACATAGAAAGAAGGTCTATACTTAGGATAGAGATCATTCTAAATTTAGATCAAAGTTGTGTGGTAAAACTAGTTGAAGAGGGAGTGTGAAAAATATCAACTAGTTTACTTTAGTCATGTTGAGGTTATTTGGCATTTTTGAGGCCAATATGCATTTTCAACATAGAGATAGAATTTATAAAGCTAATAAGGCCTAAGAGTAGTGGATTTATTATTTTTGGCAAGTTAGGCAAGTTGATAAGGTCGAATTTGGACCTCCTATGATTGGTTAGAAGATGCATTGAATCTAGTCATGTTAGATATAGGATTTGGAAGAGATCTAGAAACTTCCATAAGTTCTTAAGCTTGGGCAAGATGATCTAGATAGGGAAAGAGGTTCCAATAAATAGGCTACAACTGTGGGAGGAATTGTTCTCTCTCATTCATTCTTATGGAAGATATATCTTTGGGTTTCCACATCCATCTCTTGCATCTTGGTGTTGATATAGAATTTTTCTTATGTGTACAAATTCCCACGTATGAGTACCATTGTTATATGGCTCTTGTATGGACATTAATAGTAAATTAGCTTACATAAGTGATTTGACAAGTTCTTATTGAGTTTACATCTATGTGTGGTAGATGCAAGATTTCAACATTGTTAATGATGCTCAATGTGCTATCCATATTACCCAAAGATCAAAGGGTATAAATGGATCTTTGTGATTGGTTTTTTTCACACTGATTAACTTATTCAAAGTCAACATACATTTGTGGTATTCAAAATTGTCAACACTGTATCTTATAAGCTATCTCAACTTCTAGCATGTTCACAGCTGGTACTATTTATCATGTCAAAGACAAGCGTATATTGTCAATTTTATGTGGAACATATATGAATATATATGACCACTCCACCACATGGTGGTACCTTCTCTTGGATCACTCTTCACTAGTACAGATATGATAGCACATAGAGACATCATGGATCAGCGGAGAATTAGAAATGGCGAAGGATTGAATTCCGGAGACATGATAGATTCGATAGCCACGTGAGATTTCCCAACTATAGATGATCAGACGAGAATGGCTCGGGCATCACACAAGCATTGTGGTGGCCAGATGAATTAGAGACTCCTTCAGACAATGATATTGAAGTCATTTCAATGTCTAATCAATTCTAACTCTAAAGTTACAATAACAAGAGCAGATGAATACATTCTACAGGGGTTCTATGGGTAGAAAGTAAGCTTAAAGGATAGCTCTTTGTCTCACACTCAACGCTAGGCTTGTTCAACAAGGTAGTTGGAAGTTAGCAATGAAGAAGCCTCAGAGAATCGTGATTAATATTCAGAAGATATTTGTTGGTGACAACTAATTTTCAAATTGATCTCATGGAGCTCAATTGAGTACCGATCATTAATATTTACTTCAATTGAACAGTTGTCCTCGGATAGCGCTATGCTTAGGTAGTATGCTCGAAGGATGGAGACCGTGCAACTTAATAAAATGGCAAGCACTTATGATAGTTTCAACTTAACTCTTGCTAAATCAATGATGACATTTTGATGATTTCTATAAGTCTATACTCCTACGCCTTAGGCATAAGTTCGTCATGTAGTGCTTATGGGGCTCAAGTATACAGCTTAGGTAGTTCACGAACAACTTCACTCTGGAAAGATTTGTGAGACCCAATTGCACTGCTCCAGTCACTTACCAGCGACACATATGCACTCAGTTCTCCCAAAAAAAAACTTTCACAGGTGGATGCCTCCTCCACTAACACCTGTGACAAATTGGATTGGATTGGATGCAAGAGTATAAACATGATACTCAAGATTATGTGCCCAGGAACCCGTATATCTCTTTTGCAACATCGTTGGTATAGCAGGATTACTTATACTTGAAGGACTCAAATCTCCCAAGCGACCATGACAGATCATTTCCTATCGAAGTGGTAATACTTTACGCACATTAGTAGATTCCGGTTTTCCCATGGGATGCCGTCAAATCTTCTGTAGTCATCAACTAGCCAACGACTGCCCAGACTCAAAGGAAACTCAGATTTCCAACAGAGAGAGGTACATATAAATACACCATCCAGCTCATGTTGAACTTAGAATCTCAGTAGAAGTACTATCACAGTGAGTGTACAATTCAAAGCAGTAGCGCTCAAGCTTGCGTTATTGGCAGTATGCCTAGAACTCCATAAGGAGAACAACAATCATCGCTTAAACTATCTGCCAGTGCTCAGTTTGCATGTATGGGTGTAGCACTCATGTGAAATCAATACGATTCTCCTTCGGCACTCAATATCAAGTGCTTCTCTGACGTATGAGAGTAATGGTGCAATGATGAAAGCCATCAACCAATTGTCGATGAGAGACTCTCATTGATTGACGATGGAGCTTTGACGATGGAGCAGTAGTGAGAATCCACCGGAGGTGCCTTCATAAATGGGCTTTTACTGATGCCTCGGGTGACTGCATCAAATTCACTTTATAATAATTTTTGAGGTTTGATGGAAAATCCATTACTATGATCACACGTTCCCTTCCAACAGCAGCTGAGCTTGGTAGCTCATTCTAAAGGCCTCCACCCATATCTACAGATCTTCAAAGAGTAGCAATGATGGCTAATCAGAGAGATAGCAACAGGGGGTCAACTTAGTCTCTTCTCCTCATGCTCAGGTGGACCTCCGTTGATGTTCAAGCCAGTTTGATATCTCATGTTCAAAGGTTCTGCAGATGGATCGCCAATCTCGATGTGTCAATATGTCGTTTTAGCGACGGTTACTAATCATCGCTACACGACAAAAACCCTCGACATACAATTTGAAACCATTTAACATCGAACAAAAAGATCTTGATATCTTGTATGGTTCGAATGTAGTCAAGGTCACTTTCGACCAAACTGGTATCCCTTGCAGTACTGCGATTGGCTTGATGAAACCTTGTCATCACCCCACAATCGATTGTCGTTATTTTTTTGTTGATACATTTTATCTCGCATCAGCAACACATGAGGACAATCAACATCATCGTGCTTATTCAAACAGATATAATCATGTGCCTTCTTGTAATTCAGTACTTCAGCTTCCAATTCTCCAAGTTTATTTTAAAATTCGTTATGGAGCATACACATGACAAAAGCTGACGACAAAAGTTGAAGAATGAATCTTTTCTA
Source organism: Diphasiastrum complanatum (assembly GCA_029204225.1). Classification (NCBI taxonomy): domain Eukaryota; kingdom Viridiplantae; phylum Streptophyta; class Lycopodiopsida; order Lycopodiales; family Lycopodiaceae; genus Diphasiastrum; species Diphasiastrum complanatum. The sequence goes on along the minus strand of MU835269.1, from coordinate 11,277 downwards.
AGACATGAATGCTGGAAAATTATTCATTTACAAAGGTTCTGCATAGCAAAATGTTCAATTTTGTTGCATTAATATTAATTGCATTCTCGATAATATATATCTATCCAAGGAGTTGCAATGTACAAGGTCACCGTAGTACTCATCATTAAGAATTACCCTAAAATATTGTTTATAAATATAAAAATTGGTAAAAAAATCTTTATAAATGTTGCTAAATTCTTGACAAACGTCGCTACTGCTAATTATTCCTCGCTAGTTTGTTTAAGTCAATTATCCATCGCCTGGCAACGTTTATAGGACGGATATCCATCAGGGTGACAGTCAATTTGAAATTCCCTTTGGCATTTTGGTCCTCTTGCAAACAAAAGTAGAAGGCTCACCTTCATCGTGCCCTTTAGTGCACTTGCCTTTGTACTTGCCATCGAACTTTCCCTTTCATAACATAGCCTCCTCCTCTCCAACTTGAGATATGGAAGTAGATCCTCCTCTTGATAGAAGCCTAAACTCCTCATTCACCAAGATTTCTTACAAGTCCTCCATATTTGGCAATGTCTTTTGAATAGAAAAACTTTGAACAAGATAAGCATGATCATCCAACAAGCAATTAAAAACTACTTCAACAAGTTCTATCTCCTTAATGCTTTCATCAATACATGCTAACTCGTCATTGAGTGCTTTAACCCTCAAAACAAAAGCATGAGCACTTTCATCCTTCTTTTGCAACCTTTGAATATTTGACTCCTACAAACTAGAACCCTTGATGTAGACTTCGACTCATAAATCTTGTTTAATGATTCTTGAGCCGCACTAGATGTAGTGTAGTTACCAACTTCTTGTGGAAATTTGTCAACTAGTTTAAGATTTCATGTTGAGTCTATTTGGCAATTTTGAGGCCAATATGCATTTCAAACTTAGAGAAGGACTTAAAAAAGTTAATAAGGCCGAAGAATAGTGGATTTACTATTTTTGACAACTTAGGCATCTTGAGAAGGTTTCATATAGACCTAATGTAATTGGCTTATTCATGTTCACTGAATCTAGTCATTTAAGATGTAAGGTTTGGAAGGGATCTATAACCTTCCATAAGTTGATAAGCTTGAGGAAGAGCATCCAATCAAGAAAAAAGGCTATTATAAATAGGCTACAAGCGTGGGATGAAATCATCACTCTCAATCTTCTCTCATTCATTCTTATGCAAGATATCTCTTTGGGGTTTTCCAATCATTTTTGCAATTTGGTGATGATATAGTGGATTCTTGTGTATAGAATGCTATTTTTTTGTATATGTATGAGTTCCCACATGTGAGTACTATTGTTGTACACATGTACAACAAACTAGACATAAGTGATTTTGACAAGTTCTTGTTGATTTTACATCTTCTATGTGTAGTAGATGCAATATTTCTACATTGTTAATGATGCTAAATGTGCTTTCCATTTTTGCCAAAGATAAAAGAGTTAGAATCAAAGTAGAACTACTGTGTTACTATACTATGGGTCCTATAAGTGGATAAGGACTAGTTGGTCTTGCCACGAGGCGAGTCGACAGGACATGCATCCCGTCAACGGCAACCTGGGTCATGCATGGGTTGCCATAGTGAAGAACTATATGTAAAATGTATTTTCATTTTGAGAAATACAATTGCTACGTGACCTTGGTGTGGAGAGTGCCTTATGTCTATATTACTATGTAGCATGATCTGTGTTCCATTTCGAAGCAAATTCTATGTTGGTATCAGAGCCATTCATGGAGTGTACACAATACAGCGCCGTCGTTGAAGAAAGCTTCAGGAGAAGATAAGTCTTCTGAGAGTTCGGGGTTTAGGGCAGGTTGAAGGCGAAAAGTGAAGCACTGGTGCACAACTTCTAGCATACAAAGGTTTACGAAGCTTGAAGCTGTGAGAGGATTTAGAGATAGGTCTTGTCAATTGAATTTAGAAAAGCAGAGAGGCGGAATTCTGAAAATTTGGTAAAGTAGCTGCTTGGCATTTGCAGTTGGTGTGCATTCAAACAGACACCATTTTGAGAACGGTTTGAAGCATCAAACTCCTAGCAGTAGGGTGACCTTAGAGGAAGAGGATTGGCTTGTCAGAGAGCTGTGAGTAGGAAGCCATGACCAGATTTGTGAAAAAAACCTTGGTTTGGGATTTGGAAGCACAAAATCAGAGTTTTCTTGTTATTTAGAACGGTTTTTGCAGCTGTAAAAGCTTGAAGGAGGGCGCCCGGAGGAGTTGAATTAGCAGCCAGGTGGCCGTTGACAGTCGTGTGATCTGTAAGAAGTTCGAACGTGACTCCTAGTGTAGGAGAAACCCTGCATAGTTGGGAGAGCTCGTGAAAGAGAAGGAGGAGTCCATGGACAGATCGCGCACAGTGAAGGACAATGGGTATTCCGTGCATTTGAGTGTGTAGCGGCTGCAAGGAGAAGGGTTTAGGGCACCCAAAATCTCTTAGCCGTTTGATTGAGGAACCAAGACATCAATGCATAGAGTCTCTCAGATTAGAATCATTCTGGGCCATTGGATTGAGGATATCCATTGGATTGAGTTGAATGAAGGCCTTGAAGAAGGCTAAAGGGAGTTGAAGTGCAAACTAGTCTTTGACTTTATTAAAAAAATTTAGTTTAAAATTGGGGTTGGGTCCCTTTACCAATGCAGTTTGAAGTTATTTCAAGAACAAGAAATAATTCAAACACAAGAAAGTTCTTACTTTCTTATCCTTTAGCCTATTTGACCCAAACGAAAGGCTATAGCCTCCAAAGGAAGGCATCTGGATTGTACCTACAAGTACAGTACTGCAATATAGAGTGATTGCACTGGAGAAAGCGCTTAGTGGACGTCAAATCTCTTTTGCCCCTTTCAGGGAGCGGGTAGTCAGGAGTGTGAGGTAAAAAACATTTCATGTTTGAAAAGTGACTTGGCTTGCGAAACGCCACATAAGCGGCGGGACGTCCTGGTGTGAAATTTTAGCAGGTTATTAGAACAATCTATTGACGTTGCCATTGGGATGTCATCACAGGTGATGAGAAATGATCGCCAAATCAAACAGACATTAAAGTGTTCGACAGGAAGGCCAAGAGGGCTTTGACCTTCATCAACTTGTCAGTGAAAGACCACATCATTACCCACATAAGTGATGCCATTACACCTAGATATGTATGGGATGTGCTAAAGCAGCAGTCTGAGACGTTAAATCTGTCAAGGATTATGTTTTTGAAGTCAAAACTGAATAGTGCCCGAATGGAACAAGGAGAGCACATTCAAACGTACATGACCAGAATCAAGCCAATGAGGGATGAATTACATTCTATTGGTGAGCGCATACGTGATGTTGAGCTGGTGCACAATGCATTGTGTGGCATTGCAGAACCTTATCAAGTGTTTGTGAGAGGGAAAGCATCAAGAGAAAGATTGCCAACCTTTGACGAGCTCACAGGAATCTCGATGCAGGAGGAGCAAAACAAATAATCATACATAAATGGTCCAAGAAAAGAATATTCCAAGTACATAAATATATTCAAACTAAATCATAAATGTACATATGTTTCAGCTAGAATGAAAAATCTAGCTAGATTGAACTCAGTCCTCCACATCCTAACCATGGACATTAGGCTCAAATGGTTGTGATAAGATGGGATGAGCATTGCGGTTCCAGCATGCAACAAACATGAATAAGGAGAGACTGTGATAAAATCAAATCCAAATTAACCAATTAGAGTAGGCCTAAATCCAGCCTTATTCACTTATATAATTGCTAAAAATAGTAAGAACACTATTTTTTGCCCTTATTGACTTTAAGAAATATATCTCTAAAATTTCAATGTGGCCTCCATATTGCCAAATTAAATTAGCTAGATTAATTGACATTTTTCACACTCTGTCTTCTACTAGTTTTACCACACAACTTTGATCTATCTTAAGAATGATCTCCATCCTAAGAATAGACCTTCTTTCTATGGTTTTATAATTGCTTTCATAATTGGTATAGATAATAGTGTCCATGTTGGATGCTTCACTATTTCTTACATCAATTTTACATATCAAGATGGAAAACCAACATAGAATGTAACACTTAATCATAATAAATGAATTTCTCCATACTTCCACGTTTAATATCTCTGGAAAATAACATCAACCAAGCAAGAAATGTCACTTGATGACTTGACCATGAATAAGTGATATAATGAGCCTCCATTTTCATCGTGTCATAAAACATCATCATCACTTGATGACTTGACCATGAATGTATTATAATGAGCTTTCCTTATAGTTAATTTCCATCAGCAAAACAATCCAATAATGCTAGTACAATTCCAACAACAACACAATGCAAAACAACGTAACTAGTTTCACTATATCTTGACAATTTACACCCATTCACATGAAATTGTTTGAACATGAGATAGAATAAGTAAAGTAAAATTGAAAAACAATTCCTTGCCACTCCCTTGACCTTATTTAACTCTTCAATAGCCTACAAAGGCAAATCTAAAGTATCTTTTTCACTTGACTTCCCTTCAATGCTCTTGACAAGCTCCAAATTGCCACTTTCCCTTTTGTGTCCTTGAAGACCTTTGATATCAACCTCTTGATCTTCCACTTGACCACCAAATTCATTGACTAAGACCTCTTTCCTAGATCTATTAGTTGATTCCATTCCATGAAAACCACCATCCACTTGCATAGCTTCACCTTTACAAGAAGATGAACCAAAACATGTGAGTAAAGCAAAGTTTGTACCTTCAACTTGATTACCCTTCTCATCTAGTGTTTTTTATTTCAAAATATAAAATAGCAAAATTGTCATGCAGTTGGCGATTTATTTTTTGTTGAAATTTACAAGTATAGCAAAGCTAAGAAAAAATTTGTTTCATGTATTGCATATTTATTTAAAATAAAGGTAAATAGTCAAACTCTAAGGGTAAATGTTTTCAAATCTATCATAATCATATCAAATTTGGGCTATAAAAGTTTTGGTTTTGATGGTCAAATTTAAAGATTTTTAGACAAGAAAATAAAAATATGGCCAAATAGCGAAAAATAGCCCAATTAAAAAACTCTGTTCTCATCATATGTAAGACTAGATGGCTTTTGCCATTGCTTGAGGATTTTCTTAAAACTTGACTTGGAGATGTCGGAAATCAAGAGGTTAGTCAATGGAAGTTTGAGTGAGTGCATGTAGGATCGGAAGCGCCATAATTAGCAACAAAATATTCAAATTGAATGATTTAGACAAATGCTCAATGAAAAAATACAATAGTGAGACTGAGAATTTGCACTTTGATTGATATCAAGCTGTGAGAACAATGCTTGAAGTGATAACTTCAGCTTAAAATCATTGAGCATGATAAGGATGGCTACAAAAAGATTGATCAGATTAAGAATTATCATTTTCTGATGAAGATACTAAGATTGATATACAACAAAATATCTACAACAACCGTTTTGTTGCAATTATTACAACCGCCTCAATTTAGTAAATGCATGTACGATGTAGGCGGACTGTCAACGCCAAGTCATTGGGGTCCCGACAATATCAAAATTTACAAGTATCGAAACAAATATACAATGACTCAAAAAATTATAATTACTCAAAAAATTATAGATTTCACGAGTCAATCTCGTAATCGAGAAATTCTGATTTTGGATATCGAGAAATATAGGAACTTTTGAGTTGATATCGAGAAATTCTGATTTTGGATATCGAGAAATATAGGATTTTTTGAGTTGATACGGTATCGAAAAATTCTAGAAGGTTCAATCCTGAATTTTTTGATCTTATGTTCAAAATTTGAGCCTTCTATTTTTGGTTTTTTAGGATGGTCGTTAATGAATGGATTTGAGGCTGAGCGAATTCCGACACTCCCCCTTAATGTGGATTCTGAAAACTTTTGATTTTCAGATTCAACATGTCATTTGAATCTGAGATGGTGCTCCTTTGATAGAGCCTTTGTGAAGTAATCGGTTGCCATTAATTTTGTCATGTAGTAGACTAATGATACCTCCTTTTTTTTTGCACTTTATCTCTTAAATAGTTATACCTGATTTCGATATGCTTGCTTCGAGAATGAAATCTCGAATTGAGAGAGAGAGAGAGAGAGCTATGGTGCTTTGGTTGTCACAAAATATGGTCGTTGGATGTGAATGTGCAAGGTCGATTTCTACTAGCAGGTGCCTCCGCCAAATTGCCCTCTTTTTAGCATTCGTGGCAACAATGTACTCTGATTCGGTTTATGATAATGCTACTGAGGTCTACTTTTGGTTGTTCCAAGAGATTGGGCCTTGATTGTATTCAAAATACAAATCCAAAAGTTGATCTTTTGGTATCAATATCTCCTGCTCAATCCGCATATGTGTATCCTTCGAGAATATTGGTAGGTTGGCTACCTCCATAACCGATGATGAGATGTTTTGTTGCTTGGATGTACTTCATGACCTCTTTCAATGCTTTCCAATGGACTAGACCTAGATCTGCTGATAGGAACTGGCTGAGTGAACTGATTGAATATGCAATGTCGGGTCGAGTGCATATCATTGCATACATCAATGAGTTGATGATAGAGTGAAATGGATATTTCTTTATTTCCTCCCTTTCTTCCTCGGTTTTGAGGAGATTGTTACTTTGACTGCTTTAGCCCAGGGTCGAGTGGAAAGTAGCTCGGCTTGCAGTTTGCCATTCCTATTTTTCTAGCACGTTTGGAGATATCTCTGCTGACTGATAAAAATCAGTCTGCTGGATCGAATTCAAAAATTTTTGATTCCGAGACAATCGTGGGGCTAGATCCATATCATTCATTTTGTACTCCTAGGTCAACATGCATTTTGTGTCCTTCATCATATTCAAATTTTACTAAATAATAGAGTATCATCTACATAGAGAGTGATGATGATAAAGAAATTCAATACAGACTTGAAATAGACATTCGAGTCTGCTAAGTTTGGAATGAAGCCATTCTCAATAAGAAATGCATTGATTTTCTGGAACCACGCTCTGTGTGACTATTTCATCCCATGGAGTGCCTTGTGTATTTTGCATACTAGGTGTTGCTTACCCCTCAGTTCGTATCCTACTCACTGTGACATGAAAATTCTCTTCAATGGTCCCATTGAGGAAAGCAATCTGGACATCCATTTAATGGACCTTCGAGATCTATTGTAGTTGCAAAGAAAATTTGTAGTCGGATCAAAGAATATTTGACAACTGGGTTGAAGGTCCCAGAATAATCGAAATATGAAATCTGGGAATAACCTTTGGCGACCAGTTTGGCTTTGTTATCGATTCAGCCTTCCTTCAGTATCATTATCGAATTTCTTTCCTTTAGTAGCTCAATGGCTATCCACGTTTGATTTTGTACTAGTGAATCAAATTCTATGTCTATCGCTGCTTTCCATTGATCAATAACAGGTGTAGACATTTCCTCTAAAACTGTATTTGGTTCACGCACGAAGTAGCAGGCTGCATCGTCTATAAAACGAGATGGAGGTTGTCAAGGTCGATTCGAGCTTCTTGGCTGAATATTGATCCCCTGATGTGATTTGACCCATTGAGGTTCTGACTCATTTTCTGAGTCAATATCGATTTTCTGGTTTTCGATCCTAGAGCCTTTTCAATACATGGATCAAAATTTTTTAGATAGTTGGATCGGAAATTTCTCGAACTTTCTCCTTGTGGTTGATAGGTCAATCTTCCACAAAAATGACATCTCTGCTCATGAATGTTTTTTCTGTTACCAGATTGTAGAGCTTGTATGCCTTGTGATCTTGGGAATAGCCAATGAAAATCGCTTTTGTGCTTTTGTCATCCAGCTTCTTTCTAAGATCTTCGAGAATCTGAGCATAATAGTGCATCCAAACACTCTAATAATCTTGAGTGATGGTTTCGATACTGTCCACACCTCATAAGGTGTCTTGCCATTCAGGTCTTTGGTGATGGATCGATTTTGTAGATAGGCGGCTATAGTAAAAGCTTCTGTCTGAAATTTCTTCAGAAAGAGAGGCATGGGATAGAATGCTCTTGGGACTTTCGATGAGTGCCCGATTCTTTCGTTCAGCTACACCATTGAAATGAGGTGAGTAGCTAGTTGTGAATTGTTGATGTGTTCTGTTGGCCTTGAGGAACTCCTTAAATTCCATGAAGATAAATTCTCCCGTTCCATCTATGGGTTGAGCTTTGATCTTCCTTTGGGTCTGATTTTCTGCTGACGCCTTGAACTGCATGAAGAACTTGAATGCTCTAGTTTGTTTTTCTGGAAAATAGGTTGCAGTCCTTCAAGAGTAGCAATCAATGAAGATTAGAAAGTGTAGAATGGATTTGTAAATGTCCTTGCTCTCTAACTCTTTTCCTCCATCTCTCATGCTTTTGTTATATCTGCTAATTGTTGGATTTGAATGTTATGGGAATTGTTATTTCTTATACTTTTTATGAGAGAGAAAGGGAGAGAGAGAAAGAGTAAGCTATCTTCATTGTGGATCATAGTGTTAATGGTGTAGTGTTAATGCTTAGGGTTAATGGATGTTAGAGCTAGATGTGGATGTTCCATTCATGCTGAAATCTAAGATATGCTATCGCTCCCTTGGGAACGACCTATGCGTGACAACTGAGTTCTTCTCCCTGATGCTAGATTGCTTGGATCTCGAGTTGAGTTTAGGCTAGGAAGTAAACCCACTTGTACATACACACCTAAGTAGGTTACCACGAGTCAAGAGGAGTGGTTGTGTCTATTTGGCAGTGATTCCTACTTTGTAGGATCTAGACCATGATTTAGGACGAGATTTGTACTACCATGCACCTACCAAGCATGACTCTTGGATATAGGCTAGGGTTTTCACATTAGGGCAAGAAAGTGGAGTCTACTTCCTTATTACATGCTGGATTTTCACCTAACTTTGCAAAGGAAGTGTGTTTTACTATGGATTCCCATTCTCCATAGTGAGAAGATAGAAACTTTTTGGATCCTCAAGGAGAAACTCGAGTTTCCTCTCATTGTATGGTGATTACTCTATTTTTCCAATGAAACCCAGCTTTGGCACTTTTAAAAAACTGTCTACAGGCCGTAATACAGCCTTAATGTCCACACGTGTGGAGTTGGATTATACTAATTGATCAATGCTTTGATTGTCTCTACTGTTTTTCTATCAAGCTGCTAAACTAGATCTTGTTATCCTGATGACTAGTTTCTGATAGATTGTTTTAACAAGCATACAATCACCTTGTGGATCATTCAGACATCCATTTATGGTCCCTTAGTACTGTACTTTTCACATGGTATCAGAGCCAAGTACAAGGCCATTGATCTGTGTTCTGAATCTAATCCAGTTTTAGCAAGTTTTGGTGCAAAAAGTTAGTATTTGGAAGGGCAAGCTGGTATCCAGGTTTTGGTGAGGGATTTATCCCAAACTTTTTTAGGATCAAAATCCGTACTGTTCACACGTGTGGGCTCCTCTGAACCAGGCATTTAATAACCCCATATTCATTGGATCATAGAAAATTCATCTGGTGTCAATTTGATGTAATTTTTGGTGCAAATCCTAGGATAAGCTACCAAGATCACTTCGCCATTGATTAGTTTTGAATTTGTTTCATAGAAACTAATTAATCTAGGCTGATTTCAGACCTTCTTAAAGTGGAAACTAGGTCTTGAAAAGTACATCAAACGAATGAGAGAGATAGAGTCAGTTTTTGTCCAAGAATAGCCAAGATTGGCAAGATTTGCTTGAGTGTAAGTTTTTCATCTCATCTTATCTTCATTCCAGCTTGTGAGGTGTGATAGAACTTGTGGTTACAAATCCATTTGTTGGATTAGAAGTCAAAATTGAGTGAAACACTGCAAGTTAGAAACCTTTGTGAGTTTCAGTACAAACAAATCTATATCTTGTGTGTAGAATCTTGCTAGTAAGATGGGATCAGTGGGAGCCTACCTTCTAGAAGCTAGTGAGAGGTTAAATTCTACCAATTATGCTATTTGGAAAGAGAGGATGGAGTCACTAATGGTGCTCCAGGATCTTTATGAGTTTCTAATAGATGATGAAGATGAACCTCTAGGTGCACATAAATTAGTGAGATACAAGAAGAGGTCTAGGCTTGCACTTCACTGTATTAAGATGAATGTAAGCAATGATTTTTTAAGGGAAGTATCATCATGTAAGAGTGCTAAGAGGACATGGGAATCTTTAAAATCTATCTATGAGTCTAGTAACACTTCGAGGGTTCTCATGCTTAGGAATCAGATTCTACAAGCATGAAGAGGAGTGATGAGAGTGCACAAGATTATGTGCTAAGAATCAAGTCTCTTAATAGGGAGTTAGCTTCCATTGGAGATAAGATTCAAGATAGTGAGCTTGTTCAGTTTGTCCCTAAATGGTCTAGGGAGTGGCCTTTACAAAATTTGGTCCAAATTTTTGCAATCCAAGACACTTTGCCTACTATGAAAAGCTACACAGTGTATTAGTAGCCTGAAGAGTGTAGGATGTTGCATACCAATGCAAAAATTAATGCTATTTCTCTGCCCGGATGTGATGATAAAGCTAATTTCTCATTCAAAGCAAGAAGAAGACCAATGGCAAGAAGAAGCACTTCAAGGAGACCAAGGAGGAGATGAGACTTCAAGCTCAAAGGCAAGATCAAAGACAATTCAAGTACAAATGTTTTTTCTGTGGAAAGAAAGAACATTTTGCATCATAATGTCTCAAGAAGAAGAAGGCACAAGAGAGCCAACAAAGCAACATTGCACATCAGGAGCGAAGAGGAGGATGAAGAGTCATCCTTGATGGTTTCCAACAAACCACCATCATCCAAGAGCAACACCATGATTCTGGTGGATTGATAGTGGGGCAAGTTCCCACATGACATATCAAAAGGACATATTCTCCACCTTACTTTCTTACAATGACTTACATAGATCAATCTATACTGCAAGTAGTCAAAGAATGTAAGTTAAGTGGAATAGGAACAATTTCCCTTGTATGTGGGATCATCCAAAAGGATGAATCTAGATAATGTTCTTTGTGTTCCTAAGTTAACCAAGAATTTGCTTAGTGTTGGCCAGTAATGGATAATGGTCTAGATGTACAATTTAAGCATGGAGTTTGTTCCATCCTTAGAAATGATGAATGTATAGCCAAAGGCTTTAAGCAAGTAGATTGTTTTAAGCTTGATGCTAATATTGCAGTGGAGAGTGTTTAACTTGGCAAAGGTGGAGCTATCAAAGGTGGAACTGTGGCACAAAAGGTTGGCCACCCCAACTACAAAGCCATGAATCTATGGCTACAAAGGAGCTTGCAG
>MU835268.1:0-40497 GCA_029204225.1 Diphasiastrum complanatum | reverse complement strand
AAAAAATAATCTAAGTAAAAAACAAGCTGCTCTCCTCGGGTTAGAGAGAGAAAATGCATCAAAAAAGCTAGAAATCCAATAACTCACAAAATCCATGAAATCACCAAATCAAATTAGATTCAAAATGAGGAGTACAATGATACTAGTAGGTCCACGAGCTACCACTATGCTTAACTATGATTGGACCATATTTTGTCACCTCTTGATCCTATTGGATCATTGATCCATGCACCTCTTAATTCTATTGGACTATATTCAAGCACACCTCAATTTCCTATTGGACCTCACAAGGTTCCACCTCTAAATCCTATTGGACCTCTTAGAATTCATCAAACAAAAGCTTTACACTTGTCTACACTCTAATTGGCACGTGTTTAGCCTCTTACTCTATTTTGACTCAATAGTGGCATTACAAGTGGAAATGCATAATTTGCCATCTATGCCAAATTTATTCCTATCAACATCCTACACCTAGATGCTTGATGTAAAAAACATAAGACCCCTATATCTAACATAGATAATCTTTTTCAATTCTTCACACTCCTAAAAAATTATCCATGAAGATTTGAACATTGATCTTGATATAACTCCAAGATTATATCTATGCTTGATGAAAGCACTTTTGCTCAAAGGCTTGGTGAGTAGATCGGCAATACAAGAGGACGAGTTGACGTGCTCCAAATAGATTTCTCCTCCAATAAGCTTTTCTCTCACAAAATGGTGTGCCACTTCTATGTGCTTGCTTCTTGCATGAAATATGGGATTATTGGCAAGAGCTTGGGCCGAGATGTTATCACACTTGATCATTGGTAGATCATCCTCCTTGATGCACTTTAGCTCCATTAATAACCTCTTGATCCAAAGCACTTTTTTGGTAGTTGTAGTGAGTGCTTTGTACTCGGCCTCACATGAAGAGAGAGATATAGTATCTTGCTTTTTGGAAAGCCAAGATATTAGATTGCCTCCAAGAAAGATAGTGTATGCACTAATAGACTTTCGATCCATCTTGTCACTTGCAAAGTCCGAATCCGAGTAGCCAATAATGGATAGATCTTCACTTTTATAGAGTAGACCATGATCACAAGATGAAGATACATATCTTAGAATTCTCTTGGCCATCTTCCAATGATGGATCTTAGGATCTTGCATAAATTGACTCAATTTGTGCACACAAAAACTTAGATCGGGCCTAGTAATTGTAAGCCAAATCAAGGAGCCTACAAGACTCCTAAAAAGTGTGATGTTCTCAAAGGATCTTTCATCACCTTTATTAGGATCTTTTACAATTTGCTCCATTGGAGTATCTATGCTCTTAAAATTTTCCATATGGAATTTTTTCAACATAGAGTGAGCATATCTAGATTGGCATATAAAGACATGATTTTCATAAAAATCAATTTCTAGGCCTAGGATGTAATGCATCTCTCCTAGATCTTGCATTTTAAACTCACATCCAAGTGCTAGCTTGGTTTCATCAACTAGCTTGATACAACTTCCACAAAGAATAATGTCATCAACATAAATGAGAAGAATGACAATATTGCTATCAACAAACTTTAGATACATGGAAGGATCATAGTCACTAAGAGTAAATCCTAGTGAGATAAGAAAAGAGTTAAGTCTTGAATACCATGATCTTGGTGCTTGCTTGAGTCCATAAAGACTTTTGAAGAGCAAGCACACTTTGGACTCATCCTTGATGAATCCTTGAGGTTGTTCCATATAGATCTCCTCCTCAAGATAACCATTTAGAAAAGCATTGGATACATCTAATTGGAACAGCTTCCACTTGAAAAAACAAGCAAGAAAAATAAGAATTCTTATTGTCACCATCTTTGCAACGGGTGCAAAGGTCTCCTCATAATCAAGACCATGGATTTGAGAAAATCCTTTGGCACATAATCTTGCTTTATGCTTGTTGATGGTGCCATCATGATTGAACTTGATCCAAAATACCCACTTGCAACCAATCACATGCTTGTTGGATGGAGGATCCACAAGCTCCCAAGTATTGTTGGTGATCAATGCATCATACTCTTGCTTCATGGCATCATACCACTCCTTGGTATTGAGTGCCTCTTGTACATTCTTTGGCTCTTCATGAGAGACATAAAAAACATAATTAGTGGAATCAAGATCCACTTGTTTACCTTTGTCAACATATGAGAGCCTCTTAGGCTCGGATCTATCTCTCATGGATCTTCTTGGTGAAAAAATCCGAGGAGAGTCTTCTTCAAATCTCGACCCCATCACATCATGATTGTCTTCAAAATCAATAAATGATGATGCATCCATAGATTTCTTGATCTCGGCCTCTTCAAATGATGAGTGTTGATCTTCATGAAAGACAACATCTCTACTTTCAATAACTTGAGAAGTAGAGAGTATAAAGACTCTATAGGCCTTCTTGGTGGATGAGTATCCAACCATGATCCCTTTGCATGCACTAGGATCTTCCTTCTTCCTTGTTTCCAAGGGAATATGGACAAAGCATAAGCATCCAAAAACTCTAAGGTGATCAACCTTAGGCTTCTTCAAAAATAAGATTTCATATGGTGACTTTCCTCCAAGAGCTATATGTGGGAGCCTATTGCAAAGATAATTTGCACAATTAATGGCTTCTCCCCAAAAATCTTTGGGCAAAGATGCCTCAATTCTCATAAATTTTGCACATTCACATAGAGATCTATTCTTTCTCTCGGCCACTCCATTTTGAGATGGAGAGTAGGCACAAGAAAACTCTATTTTAATGCCTTCAAGCTCACAAAAATCTTGAAATTTATTGGAGATATATTCACCACCTCCATCACTTCTAAGAGCTTTAATCTTGAATGAGAATTGCTTCTCTACATAAGCTTTGAAAATAAGGAAATGATCAAACACCATAGATTTAGAAGCAAGAAGATATATCCAAGTGAATCTTGTGTAATCATCAATGAAAGTAACAAAACAAGTGGCTCCTCCCTTGCTTGTAGTTGATGAGAAATGCACATCCGAGTGGATTAACTCCAAAGGATGCTTGCTTTTGATAGATGATCTTGTAAATGGCCTTTTGTGAGATTTAGCAATAGCACAAGCCTCACAAGGCTTGATCTTCTTGGAGAGTGACTTTGGCAATCCAATAGCTTTGGCTTCTTTGATCATACAGAGCGTGGATTTGTAGTTGGGATGTCCCAACCTCCTATGCCATAATTCCTCCATAGAGAGCTTGTTCACAAGAGCAACATTACAAGCATTCACATACCCATTTGGATCTAGTTTATAGATGCCACCAAATCTAGATCCTCATGCAAGTATCTCATCATTCTTCTTGATAGTGCAAGTATCAACATTGAATTTTACATCAAGGCCATTACAAAGCAATTGGCCAACACTAATAAGATTCTTGGTAAGCTTAGGTACATAAAGATCTCTAGAGAGAGAAAGAACTTTAGAGGATGCAAGCTTCAAGGGAATGTTCCCTATGCCTTCAATAGGACATTCAAAATCATTTGCAGTGTATATTGATTTCTTGATTCCATCATAAGGTGCAATAGAAGAGAAAGAGTCCTTGGAGCTACACATATGTGAAGAGGCTCCACTATCAATATACCATAGGCCGTCCTTTTGAAAGGAGTAGATGAGAAACTAGAGACCATAAGAGATCCCTCTCCATCACTTGCAATAGTGTCTTCCTTCTCATTGGTAATATTGGCTTGCTTGAGTTGATTCTTCTTTTTGAAGCAATTGGTGGCATAATGACCTTTCTTGCCACAATAAAAGCACTTGATCTTCTTCTTCTTGAGCTTGGATGATGAAGCATTAGAGGAATCATCTTCCTCCTCATCTTTGTCTTTGGATTTGACTTTGTCCTTGTTTGAGGATTGTTGATGTTGGTTCTTGCTCCTCCCTTTGTGCTTATCCTTGGCAAAGAGAGCTTTGCCATCATTATGAGTGAGAGAAAGCTTGTCCATCCTCAAGAGCTTGTACTCTTGTCTTGATTCTTCCGAAATTAGCACACTTTGGAGAGCTTCCAAACTTGGTAGCTCCTCCTTAATGGCATAGGAATGGACAAGGTTATCAAATTCACTTCTCAAGCCATTGAGAATGACTTGAACTAGCTCATTTTGATTGATGGAATCACCAATGCAAGCAAGCTCTCTATGAATATCTTTTACTCTCAAAACATAACTAGATGCACTCTCATCACTCTTTTGGCTACTTTGAAAGATTTGATTCCTAAGAGTGAGAAGCCTAGAGGTATTCTTAGCCTCATAGATAGTCTTGAGACAATCCCAAGCTTCTTTGGCTGTTGTAAAAGTACCTATCTCCCTCAATATCTCATTAGAGACATTCATCTTAATGTAGTGGAGAGCCATCCTAGCTCTCTTTTTGTATTTTTGAACCTCTTGAAGAACTTGTGGTTCTTCTTCAAGGCCAAGAACTATGTCCATCACGTCTTGAAGGATCAAGATGGACTCCATCCTCATTTTCCAAATTGAATAATTTGAAGTGGTCAACCTTTCACTTGGTTCCAACAAGGATGAACCCATTGAAGACATTTGAAGTGAAGAAAACTCAAATGATGAACAATAAATGTTGCTACACACTCTCAATAGGATCCAATAATTGAGTACTATCTCCTCCTATGAAAGATCTTGCAACTATTTGTGAATTGATTCTCACTAGCTACTCAAATCTTTCTAAAACAAGATCTATTTCACATCAAATGATGGAGTATAGGCAAATTCAGGATCTAACACTCTTAGCACGTGTGAAATACACTAAGAGACCAAATTTGACTCAAATACAATGATATTGCATGAAACAAAATGGCTAAGATCTCAAAACAGTGCTTAGATCACATATAGATGAGATTGGCAAGCATACAACTATGATTTTGGATCAACCAAGCAATCTCTTGACCAAACCAAATGTGTCCACCCAGGTCTAGGTGCCCTACCTAACCCTCTTCAACTGCTTATAACTTTTGATTGGCTCAACCACATGGAATGAAACTGATTGCAACATAAACTAGACAAAAAATAGCTTCAAAACAACTATCAAGCAAGATAAATGGATCAAACATGAGAGAGAACTTCCAAACTGAAATTGGATGTTCCTCACACGTGTCTGAGAACCTGATTCCGTACAATACCAGGTCAGACCCAATCAATGTCCTTTTGATCTCTTTTGATCCAAGAGTGAACAAGATAGCTAGGAAAATGGGCCTTGACAACTTCTAGCTCAAGATTGATGAAATTTTTTCACTTAGATGGATCAAAATGCATGGTAACCTTAGGTAGGCTCTAATACCATGTTAAATTTCACACGTGTGGATTGTCCACAACATGTACTTGTGATCTCCTAAGGTGTGTAGATGCACCAAGATCAAGACTAGATTGAGATTCAAGATCAATCTTAGATCCTATGGCAAAAACACACTACTACATGCATTCAATCACTTCCAACTCTCACTCACACGTGTGGGGAAGTATTCAAAAAATAATCTAAGTAAAAACAAGCTGCTCTCCTCGGTTAGAGAGAGAAAATACATCATGAGCTCTTGGGTAGAGAGAGAAAGCTAGAAATCCAATAACTCACAAAATCCATGAAATCACCAAATCAAATTAGATTCAAAATGAGGAGTACAATGATACTAGTAGGTCCACGAGCTACCACTATGCTTAACCATGATTGGACCATATTTTGTCACCTCTTGATCCTATTGGATCATTGATCCATGCACCTCTTAATTCTATTGGACTATATTCAAGCACACCTCAATTTCCTATTGGACCTCACAAGGTTCCACCTCTAAATCCTATTGGACCTCTTAGAATTCATCAAACAAAAGCTTTACACTTGTCTACACTCTAATTGGCACGTGTTTAGCCTCTTACTCTATTTTGGCTCAATAGTGGCATTACAAGTGGAAATGCATAATTTGCCATCTATGCCAAATTTATTCCTATCAACATCCTACACCTAGATGCTTGATGTAAAAAACATAAGACCCCTATATCTAACATAAAAAAGCTATTGGTGACCCTCTCTATTCCGAGGATTATACCCAGGGGAATCCCTTGGTATATCTCTATTAAAAGTTTACCCTGTTCCGAGGGTTATTCCGAGGGTATAAAATCAGAAAAAAAAAATTAGGACAAAATGGAGCCAGCTTACTAGCTCCATTCTGCTCTAAAAATGGAATCCATCCAACCCCAAGAGTCTTTTGCACCACTTCTTATGAAGTTGGTAAGCAAAATCATTTGTTCATTATTGTTAATAAAAAAAATTTGCAAAATTTATTTGAGTTACATTTTAAGCACTTAAAAATTGATGAAGGAAACTTAAATTTATACATAAATGTTCCAAGTACAGAGATATGTTACAAATTGGATTATTGAAATATACCTAATTATAATTAGATCCAGTTGAGTCGTCCTCATCTTGGCCATTGACGTCGCAATCGAACTCATGTGACTACGATGCATGGGATTGTGACTGTGATACCTGCATCCAATGAATATGATTCAGTTATCTGAGAAACGTAATGAGAGTGAAAGTCAGACCACATGAATGTAGTGAAGTTAAAGGTATCTTGAAGCCATATATACCTCAAATCTAGAATATCCATCCGAATCAAGGCACAAGGAAGACTTGAGGTTTGTGAAGAAAGGATTTCCCGAAAATCCAGATCACGTCAAACAACAACGGGAGGCTACTAAGAAGCTACAGGAGACTTTAGGGACCATCACCTGAGCAGTTGTGGCCAAGGTTTTCCCATAGACATCGTTATTGTTGGATTTATCTCCTCTACTCTCCTAAATCCTATTTTAATCTGCCTCCATTCATGCTGCAATTTTACTCATGTCGTCGCAAGGGGAATGATTTTTGGCGAGCTTTTGTAAGCGAGTTTTTCTATGTTCAGAGCGAGCTTGTCTAGCATCTATTTCTGTCTTTGTCTATGAGTTTTTACTTTGGTTAGTTGAGAATAGGTAAATTCATTTGTGGGTCTTTAAAAATAGCTCTTAGAGTACTAATATCTCATAATAAACCATTTTTCCTTTTTCATTTGCTAGTCGAATAAACAACCATTTTGCGCACATACAAATAGGATTTATAAATCGTATGTGATTACTCTGTTTTCAGTTGAACGTAGCACATCTGAACTAGATTAATATGTCGAGTGTTATGTTGATTCACTATTTTTTTTGGCAAAAGTGATGTACTGTCGTGAAATAAGTCCTATACTGTCAAGTCAGTTGAGATTTGAAGTTGCTCAAATAAATGCATATGCAAAATCCAACAACATTGGTGTGTCGGAATTCACAATCAATACTGGAGGCTGTTCCTGCCAATCATCAAGGGAGTCAAAGGTATGCCATACAAGACTTGTTGGGATCCCTTTTGTGTTGGAGAAGTTGCAATAACTACATTATATTTTCGATATATTCACAAGAAGTTATTCGCCCAATTGTAATTTGAAGAGTCGAGCATTAACCTACCTCAACGTAAAGGCAGATTTGTAATGAAAGTGGAATGATAATGCTTAAAGACATACTTTGAAATCTATGCTAACGGAATCCACTTATATGGTGCAAATTGATTCAAACAACGGATATTCTTGACAGTCAGCGACCTCCTGTCTTTTATAAACATTGTTTTGTTTAGATTTTCTTGGTTCAAAGCATAGTTGTAGCGGATTATGAAGTGTTGTAAAATTGTTCTCCACGTATTGATTATGGATGTCATTCGCATAAGATTTACATTGCAAAAGGAACTATTGTCTTATGAGAACTAGATATGCACACCTACCTAGAAATGTAACAAATGAAAGCAAGGAAAAATTGAACCTGTCTATATAATTATATGTATTACACTTGTCCATAATTTATGCCGACGCACAAAAAATCAATGATTTTACAAGTGTTTATGGTTTTATGATCTCATTCACTATAGGACTTAACACTATATAATTCAAAATCACAGACTGTGTTCATCACGATTGCAACTAGCTACGCAAAAGTTTTGAAGTCCCTCCGTGTAGATATATCCTGAAAAAAAAAACAACATATATTGGATCAATACAAATTTTGAATACTTAGTGCAAGATTTCTTCTGTGGGATGAGTAGTTTCAAAAATTGAAGTTAATGTGCGATTTAGGGTTTAGGGTGTTTTTGAGGTCCCACATGTGTGGTATCTCCATTGTGAAAATCAACTATCTTCGACAATCTTTTTTTGCAATCAAGAGAAAAAAAAAAATTCATGCAATAAAAAGGTGCGACTAGCAAAATTGCACAAACAACAATGCAATTTGCCATATGCTTAACTCACTTTAGATGCGGCTTCAATTTTGGAGAGGAAGTGTGTGAACATCTCCTCATCTTTTTCCACACAAACACAATGTCTATTTCGTCGCACCGATTCAATGGCCATGTTTCTTGTCCCAGCAAATAGATCTATGATCACATCCTCCTGTTCGGTGAACAAGTCTATGACGTACCTGCAATGAATCGATCAATCAGTCTTATTGAAAGGCAAACACTCAGCCAACCATCTGGCACTAAACATCACATGACTTCATGTCTATTATGGTTCAGAGGTGCTTGGCATTCCCAACACGCCAAGAAAGCTTAATGAGAAACAAACTATAATATAATCACAATACTTGTAAAAAGGTAGAGACCTCTCTGCCCCTCCGCGACATGCAATGTCATCCAATGAGCTATACACATCATTTGTATCCAGAACCCAATTGGATTTCGGCTTGTATGTGTGTGCTGCTTTGAGACTATGAAGCTTGGGACAGGGAAAACCAGTACGATAGTACATTGACATAAGGAGTGAGGTTACCTACATAAAAGACAAACCATTATTGCCTTTACTGTCATAGTGTGTTTAATAGCACAGACGTTGAAATATATACATAAGACATCAAAAGATTTGCCTACATACATTTAAAAATATATAACTGCCTCCGTTATAGAGCATCATTGTGAGCTTGACTAGATGTCACAAAATAAAATAAAATAAAAAAAAAAATCTCACTTCTTGAAAGGCCCCCTTTCGTACGTAGCCATTTTCAACAAGAACAGTCAAGCACCTATGCAATTTGAAACCATTAGCAACAGCAGATGCATGAATGAGTGGAAAGTGCTCTACAACTGTCGTGGCAACATACCACCCCTGGTCAGCAACAAAAACATTGGCTACACTGGCGGTTGCCATAGCGAGGTCCTGTGTAAATATATTCCATGTAGGCACAGAGGCTTCATCCACCAAATTGACTCCCAAGGAGGTGGGAAAATCTGCATACACAAGCTTGGCCACTATCTCGGATGGCTCACCTCGTATAGATAGGTCGGAAACAAAATGCCTCTTCAAGAATCTTCTCAGTCTATTAATGGTTTTGCACTTCTCGACGACTAGGTTCTGTACATCTGCCAATAAACCACATGCTTTTCCACAAGGGACACCCGTCGAACAATAGATGTCAATCAAGCTGAAAGCAAAGTATACAACACAAGGTTATGTGAGCATAATTGAGTATGTCTATTAAATGTACCTACACTTGTGCCAACGATTTCGTCGATGGCATGTTTCCAAGCAATCTTTTTTGATCCTTCTTCGACCACTTGCTCTTAGAATGGTGTGGTGTTGTCTGTTCGGTCTAGGCCCTTATCCATGTCCAGCCTTTTCTTTGTCCTTAACTCTCTTAACTGGTGATTCCTCTTTGATTGTTTTCTCAAGGTAGAGCCTTGTGGTGGAACTTCCAAAACAACTGACTTTCCTTTTACA
This sequence comes from Diphasiastrum complanatum, assembly GCA_029204225.1. Lineage (NCBI taxonomy): Eukaryota > Viridiplantae > Streptophyta > Lycopodiopsida > Lycopodiales > Lycopodiaceae > Diphasiastrum > Diphasiastrum complanatum. The sequence continues at coordinate 30,716 of MU835268.1, read as the reverse complement.
ACTCTTTGCCATTTTGAATATAAATCATCCTCGGAAGGGCTCTCACCTCTAGGATAGTCTAACCACCATGGACATGTGGTCAGCTCCCATCATGTGATTCCAAGATCATTCCATTCAATGGGATACAAGGATGCTAGGGAGTCAATGGTGATCCAATCAGCAATCTCTGAGCGCAATTTGTCAATCACTTTTTCCTTCTTCATAGACATCAACCATCTGCGTAGTTCAAGAAGACTTTCAGTAAGGACAATCCAAGATATTCTCACAAAAAAAATTTGCTGTGATTTTTACTATTTGGGCTTTGTGAGATATACCTGTATGCAAGTCACCGAATGCATGAGCAAAGTGTTGTCTTCTGAAATATGCCTCTTCATCAGGAAGTTCCTCGGAGCCAGCAGACAAGTTTTTCAAAATTGATCTGGCAGTCTCCATCATGTGCCACCAATATGATTCCTTGGACATGAATTTGCGGAAACCCTTGTTATCAAAAGTCATGCAAAGCGAGTCTTGGGTTTCTTTGTTTCCTGCCAAGATGCCCAATATTTCTTTTTTCCTACAAATACAACAATGCAAAAAATCAATGTGCGTAATTGTATTTGCATTATGGCATCACAAAACTCACCTCTAATGGTATATGTATACGCACTTATTCTGCCCAATGCTGGATGAAGCAATCATCTGCAGTTTGTCTTTGGTCACCACCAGACCCTTTTCTTGCCAATCAAGATTAAATAGAATTTGGAAAAAACCTACGCCATTTGTAGGATTGACAATAAAGGACAATTTTGTAGCTTTATCTTTGATTGAAAGCTCAACAACCTGTTGGGAATGGCAAAGAGTGAATGATTTGAATCATTAAAATATGAGCAATGATGGCATTGCATGTACCAACAAATAAGTGTCAAATCTAGTCATGGTTGATGTGTTAATCACACATACTCTAATTGCCTCGTGGCGCTGTATATTTGCCTCTTCCTCGGTCAATGTGTTTCGGTCAATTCTGGCCTCGGCTTGTGAAAGCATTCTTTTGAAATCATCCTGCGCAGTCCATTCAAGAGCGGAGCATTCGTGGAGTTTGTTATGATACAAAATAACAATACCATAAAGATTCTATATAGGAATCATATTCTCGAACCTTCAAAGCCAATTGATCAAGTATGACCATAGGACAATTGAACCATGGCTTGTGGTTCCCTCGTCTCTCTCTCTCCTAATTTCCACCTCCATCCATTTTCGGTCTTCCAAAGGCATGTGTCTTAGGAGAGTTTCTTTGTTTGCCATGCCAAACTTTTGTAGCATGAATATGTCGTGCACAAAAGAGAGAATAAAAACTTGCGATACCTGGAAACTGCCTGATAAATGTGAGTCTTACCGATTTATGGAATGCAGGGCCAATATCAATTCACCTTCTTGTGATTTGTTTACTTCTATGAACCTACATTCCACTCTCACATGTCGAGTCCTGTTTGTTGGAAATTCTGGTTGTACTCAACAAAAGTCAGAACATTAAGAAATAAAGCTCCAAAAAACAAATGCATAAAGAAACAAATAAATTTAGTGTACCTTGCTTTATCATATTCATCCACGCCTGCACTCTGTGGTTTCCATCCCATATGATGAATTTTTTGTTTGATAGGTGAATCCATTCCTCAGGTTGCGAAGTAGTTCTTGTTCAAACTCTGAATTCACGTCCCTCCACACCGAACCCCAGTCATCAAGATCATAGTGAGAAACTTCAAGCTCGGGCTCCCCAATTCTTTTCACTGGAAACCAAAAAAACACCAAGCTCTTTAAAGTATCCCATATCCCGAAACATGGGACCCAAAGCTACCACATTCTCACGAACAATGCGGATAGACTCATTTATTACAAGGCGACAGTGGCACAAGTGGAGGAGGTGTGTTCTTTTCACTCTATAGGTTGATATCACATCCTGATACATAACATTTGAATATTACTCTTATGATAAATACAAAAAAAAAAAAGCTTTCAAAGTAGTGGAACGTGTACAATAAATAAATAGTCATTCTAGACACATCATCTGACATACCTGCAAAAGATCTGTCTGAATCTCTTTGCCATAGAGATGAAGTCCAGGGACTGTGTCCTCTTGTGGTGTGGTGTTAGCCTGTTCCATTGACTTGGATGATTGGCCAGGATCAACTGTGTCAATTCTGATGACATGTTCGACTGTAGGTGGTGGTTGTGTGGTAACTTGAGAGGGGTTCACCTCAACTCCTAGGTCCACATTGTCAATAGTGTCTTCACTTCCCTCTTGTGTGTGTGAACTTCGACATGTAGTTCTGAGGTTGTATTTCGACGCGAACATGGCGAATGATTTTCTGTCACAAAATTTACACACACAAAGGTTTGCAAAACATTACTATCTTATGAATAAAGCTTCAATCTTATTAAACTGACTTGTAAACCAAGAACGAAAATAATCTTGGTAATACTAAATATAATTCGAATATCATCTCGAGCCATGTTTGAATTTGTTCTATTTCGAAAACAAAGCTTCGTTTAAGTAGAAACAATATTGATTTCAGAAATTGAAGTATGTGCCACTATACATACATCTTGCGATTGAAGCTATGATAAAAATGAGTACGTATTTCAAAAACACTCTCAATAATAGAGTCGATTCGTGTACATTGTCCATATATGATTTTTTATAAGCAATTCACGATCTATTTAAAAGATTCTATATCTATTTAAAAGATTCTATATGGTACTTCGGCAAGTGAGACTTGAGTCCTCAGTTGATGATCATATCTCCAACAGTCCCTTTCAAATATTCTGATTTGAACTTGCATCTGCAAGCTTAGCACTATGAAATGTGAAAATAGATTCAAATGTTGTCCCAATTCTTACAATATTGATTCTTACGCTATTATCATTTGGAGCAAGAAGACTCTTTGAACCAATGTGTATGTTTCTTTAATTTTTCAAGCAATTTGTTCATAAAAGGTTAAGAACATACGTGTCTTGAGCGTAAATCTGTCCAGTGCCCTGTTCCACATGAAAATCGAAAATGTTACTGAAGCTAAATGAATGATAGAGATACAGTACATGAAGATACAGGTTATTTACGGTCGTATAGGGGCCGAAAACAAAGATAATTTTTTGGTTTCCTGGAAAAGATCCATCGACTCTTAGTCGCAATAGTTTGCAATTTTCTCAGAAGGTGCTCAGTCCTTCCAAGCATGTAGCATGTAGCCAGAAAATCTCTGAGAAAGTAACAAATTAAATACCGTAATGATAGTATTCAAATTAATCTGATTTAGCAATGGCTCCAGCACACTGGCTATCCCCTCACTGATACAAAATCTAGAAAATCATTTGCCCTTCTCCAAAGATTAGTTTCTCTTCGCAGATCCTACAGGATGATTTTCCACCCTGTGAACCAGGAAACTTTCAACCAGCGACCTGCTCTCTGCGCAAGCATAACCCAAAAGTTGCGTTATCGTTTGGGCAAATTACCATCAGGTTTTAAAAGAAAAAAAAATGTCACACAGTTTGGGAAGAGATTGTAACACAATCATCAACTGAAGATGTCAGATTGATTGCTCACCACATCTTTTAAATCATCAATTCATGTAGCATAGTAACCACACTTGTCAGGGAAGAAACACCTCTTGACTCCAAGCAAGCTGTTGAAAACGATCGAAAGAGCTACTACACTTTCCACGGTGGTGATGCGGGCTCTGTAAAGAAAGGAAGACGAACCTGGATTCCGTCGTGCCTCCACGATCCAAGACTCAGAATCAGCGACAGACAGCGTCGTACCTTCTGGAGAGAGCGACAGAGCGATTTGTAGGTTACAAGAGGAGAGCGAGAGAACGAGAGAAGCAACGATCAGGGGAGAAGCAATGATCAGGGGAGAGCAAGGAAAAGAGGAGGTAACGGGCAGCCGGAGGAGGAGGGAGGTGCTCCTCCGGAGCAGCTCCTCCAGCGGTAATTTTTTTTTTTTTCAGAAGCCACTCGAGGAGGAGCGCCGACGTTTCTCCTCCGGCAGGCTTAAAAAACATTTGAAACACATCTTGAGTAGCATCAGCGGTGCTCCCCAGGCAGCCCGAACTGGTAGAAATTTTTTTGAACGAGAAGCGTCTGCGCTGCTCCTCCGGGTGGTCTCTAAAAAATTTGAAACACATCCTGATCCCCAGGCAGCCCGAACCGGCATTTCAAATTTTTTTGGAAGCCACCCGGAGGAGAAGCGCCGGCAACTTTCGGATCATGAGCCAACCAAGGCTTTTTTTGTTTATTTGTAGTGGTTTTTTGATTGGTAGAAAGAGGTCTAGTGATTGCAAAAAAACCATTACAAATAAATAAAAAAAGCCTTGGTTGGCTCATGATCCGAAAGTTGCCGGCGCTTGGTTTTTTGATTGGTAGAAAGAGGTCTAGTGATTGCAAAAAAACCACTACAAATAAACAAAAAAAGCCTTGGTTGGCTCATGATCCGAAAGTTGCCGGCGCTTCTCCTCCGGGTGGCTTCCTGGGGAGCACCGCCGATGCTACTCAAGATGTGTTTCAAATTTTTTTGTAGCCTACCGGAGGAGAAGCGTCGGTGCTCCTCCTCGGGTGGCTTCTAAAAAAAATTTGAGGACTACGAGATGCACCATCACCATCTCCCTTCTCAAGGTAGGTATGTGCAGCAACATGTATCTCCGGCGACTCAAAATTTTTTTATTCCAATTTTCGGACAAAAGTATGGTATTTGGGGGCCCCTGATTATACATTCACCAGGTCGATATATGTCTCAACGAGTAAAAAAACTCAAGATGCAATATGAATGACAAGTAGCCATTTTAGACCTAAATTAGGCAACCGTTTTATGTATAGCTAGGCACCAAATCAATGCCAGTGTGCTTGCATTTCATTGTCGAAATATCACAAAAAAAATACCCTTGTTGAAGCACGAAGAAGATAGATTGGCCAGTTTTGGACGTAGTGCTTTTGCAGAGACGACTCAATACTTTGGACCAGGGAGAGGAAAGCCTGGGCAACATTGGCCATAGTACAGACAGCTTGAGAATTGGCTTTTGCAAAGACGACTCAGTACTTTGGACCAGGGAGAGGAAAGCCTGGACAACATTGGCCATAGTATAGACAGCTTGAGAATTGGCTTGGTACAATTCTCACATTTTTTTTGTAGTTGCATCGTTCTGCTATACATGTAACAATAAAAAACATGACAAGTCAATCATCTCTTTAAAAAATTGTTCTACGTGGTGACAATATTTTGAGTGGATATCTAGAATAACAACTAATCGTTGCTAAAGAACAATGATAGCTCTTCGAATATATAACAACATAGATTTTGTGTTTGAAATGCACTTGTGCCTAACAAAGCAATATGCAATATCCTAACAGGAGCGAAGTAGCCACCATATTACGGACCATGGAAATTGCATCACAGACTACCTCTCTCTAATTGTTATGGCTTGGGAGTAAGAAAAAGTTAACATATGCCATATAGTTGGGGTCCAGACAGCTCAAAAATTAACCTATACAAAGCTTATTGTTGTTAACAAATAGTAAGCCAAGCTTGGAAAAGATGAAATACTTGTCATAAATTGCATGTGCCTTCCATAATCAGATTTTATAAACAGTAGTAGATTAAAAAATACACAGGAATGAAACTTATTCAAAGTATACATATGCTTGGTTTCTATGCACGTTGGAGCCTAGTGACATATCGATGTCTGGCGAGAACTATTTCGGAGTCGAATGCTCTCTAAAACTATTTTTTGCTACTGATCTGATTTTTCTAATCGAATTCAGTACATCAATAGGTTGTTCAACATTCTACAAAACATTATTTAAAGCATCATATGCAACACTGGATTCCACAATTTGAATGGACTTTTGGGGTTCCTCATTCTCTTCGATTGCATTCCCATCTTATGTCAAATGAGTGCTTTGTGATAATTTGGTTGAGCTTAATTAATGATCCATACATCCATGGGCTAGAATGTAGTTGTAGCATTTCAAGACAATAGTTCCACTGCTGTTGTGATGTTTTTGACCTGAAAATTATATTCAACCAAAAGTAGAATTCTATCTTTCCCTGCTGCAATCATTCTTCTGTCAAAATCAAGTAAAAACTTTTTGTAGCATGTCATGGTCATACCAGTTTTTTTGTTGGCATCCCGAAGAATGGCCAACTTTTCTGGATGAATAATAATATTTCTTCTTGAGAATGCTCTAGGCCGAAGAGAACTGTAGATCACAATTAGGGGAAGCTTGGAACACATATGGAGGTAACAATTAAAAAGGGTAGACTGTATATAATTATATAAGGGACTACCATTAGCAAGAGAGAATATACAAACCGTGTAATATGCTCTAGTGTTGAATGGACATTTATTATTGCTATTCTCTATAGCTGATAAACTTGAAACTTTGGATCCATGGATCAGCATGTAAATTTTAAAAATCATCTTCACATTATTTGATAGGAGCAATGGAAGCAACCATTGATTTTGAAGTGGTCGGTGTATCGTCTATAAAACTACACTTCACCGAAGGAAAGGCCATTGTCAATCGACGATATTTGGAAGACAGAATTGGATGCGACAAAATGTTTGAAAGTTTCAATGCAGTGATTGATGCAAACAACGATGTTGTCTCTATAGTCCCACTAAAGAGCTGTAAAGACATAGAGGGGAGAGAGAAGTACATCATGGAAGAAACCTTGTTTAGAACTGCTAAAAATGATGCCCAATGCAGCAGTCCAACTGCCCCTACGTGTGATCGCAAGGAGAGAATTGATATTGACAGTTCCGCCTCATCTGATTCGTCAAAAGACTCTGATGAAATGGAATTTAACATGCCTATCATTTAAAGTACGCCTACTTGAAGATCAGATGCATCAGACTCATGACGACTCGCCAGACACTCTGTGGCACAGAAGACTCTGCCACATGAACTCAATGGCACTTTACCAAGCAAGTCATCATGGAGCGATAACATGGGGCAGCATCAGGAATGCAACCAATTTGACCACTTGTGATGCATGTTTGAAAGGCAAGATGTCATACACACCATTCATTAAAGACTCCTACAGAACGACAAAGATTCTAGATCTAGTGCATTCTGACATCTGCGGACCATTCAACGTGATCTCAGTAGGAGGTTCAAAGTATTATATAACCTTCATTGATGACTATAGCAAATTTGCCAGAGTGTATTTTATTCAGAATAAATCTGAAGCACTTGATAAATTCACAGAATATGTGAATTGGGCTGAGAGATGTACAGGCAGCAAGGTGAAGCACATAAGAACAGATCAAGGTGGCGAATACATCTCGAATTGCTTCATTGACTTCTGCAATGATCATGGCATCGTTCACAGAAGAACTGCAGCCTACACACCGCAGCACAATGGTGTTGCTGAACGAAAGAACATGACCCTGATGGAAGCAGCCATATGTATGATGGCCTACTCGAAAGCTCCAAGAGCATTGTGGGCTGAAGCAGTAGCTACAGCCTCATACATCCAGAATAGGACAAGCAAGTCTGGTGTTCCTCACACGACACCACATGAGCTACGGTGGGGTAGAAAGCCCAACCTGTCTCACGTCAAAAACTTTGGTTGTGCAACTTATGCACATATTCCTGATAAGCTTCAAAAGAAGCTTGATGAGAAAGTCGAGCATAGATTTCTACTAGGTTATGACAATAATTCGTCATACTATAGAATCTACATGCCAGACACGAACATTGTGAAAACATTGAGAAATGTAGGATCTTTTGGTTTCAATAAGATCATGAATGATGTGTTCATTCATAAAGATGAAAATTGTAAGTTTTCAATCTTAAAGGCAAGTTGTAAACTTCTTATGAGAATAAGTGAAGCATCCAAAGTGGACACTTATATCCATAAGCAAGTAGTTAGCCTTATTGAGATGGAAATACCTTTTGATTTCAATATTGGAAAACTCATGCCAAGTTGTGGTGATTTTTGGACTTATGTTTCTAGCATAAGTAATCTTGATAATCATAGGAAGTGCATATTGAATGGTCATACTTGTTGTGATCATTATGAGACATGGAGGTCTCGGATTTCCATCAAAAAGGAGCATCATGAAGAGGATTTTAAGGAGTCATCTCAAGGTTCAAATGTGCCAAGGATTGAGGAGGAGAGTCCTTCTCAAGATTCAAGTGTGCCAAGGATTGAGGAGAGAGACCTTCTCAAATTGTGATTCCAAAAAGAAACTCAAGAAATATGGTTGAGTCCATGTGGCTCACATTTCAAGGGAAAGAGGAGCATATCTCATGTGGTATACATCTCATACTTACTTCTCTTATGTCATTTGATAAATCAATTTGCTTTAGTGAGATCATTGCATCTCAAAATTGGAGTAAAGCCATACTAGAGTCTCTCTTGAGAACATAGATGATGTTTTTAAAAGGTTGAAATTGATTTTAAATCAATTAGAAAGCAAATGATTATTTCATCAAATGTATGCTCTTAAGTCATGTAAGAGCAAAAGTGATTTGTTCACTCATAGTTTGAAAATTTGTATTGAGGCAAATTGTAAACTCTTTATGAGAGTAAGTGAATCATCTTCTAAAGACACTTATCTCCATAATGAAGTATTTAGCCTCATTGGATCTGGGATTAGCATGGTAAACAAGCATGAAGATATGATGCAAACACTTTGTATTATAGCATGCATAGTCTTGCCAATTTGGATAAGTCTAATTCTCTAGATCGTGGTAACATGATGTTAGATCTTTGTGATCCTAATAAATCAAGGACGTGATTTTATGGCGAGCTTTTTGTGGCGAGCTTTTTGGGCAAGCTTTGTTGGGCGAGCTTTTTTGCGATTGGATTGAGCTTTTTGGCATTTATCCTGATATCATTTCAAGTGCATTACAAATTAAAGATGTATGCCAATGATATTTGGCCAAGTGTGAATGATTGTTAATAAGTGGAGGTGGTACAATGGCAAACTCATGAAATTCTGATTTTGTCCAAAGAAATTAGCTGGCTATGCTCTCCAGCAACCGTGACCAAAAATAAAAGTATGTTGTGGTATACTATTTGTAAGTCATTTTTGCCCTTTGATGATGGATGCAGCACTACCCATGAGTTCTTCGTATATATTGTTGGCTTCTAGTTATCAGCTTCATCTTTCTCATTGTAAAGAATCACATAATCGATTGTAGATCTGGGTCTCCTTGCCATTGCTATTTTCAAATCTTGGGCGCCAAAAATATCTTTGATATGGACGTAACAGAAGAAAGAACCTACTTGCAAGTGACATGAATAACAAAAAAAATTGTAAAAAATTAACTAGTATGCATTATAATCATGTTACATGTGCAAATAACAAATGTTATCATCAATTGAACATGCTAATCTTACTTGGACAAAGATGTTGGACACATTTCAATTGTGAAGTCATCTCACTTACTGGGATTATACATAATGCTATATCCATTATCCACAACCAATTACAAGACTACCACAAAGGAAGCAAGGATAATTACAAATTTGTATTGAACTTTAAAAATGACCACAGTATCATATAACTAACGAATTATGGACATTTGCTCAACAGTGCTCAAAGGAAATTCTTCAAAATCAATATCAAATAAAAGTAAAAAACTTTTTTATTGTTTGCTATACCACATCACAGGTATTCGTTTTGAGCTTGCACTTTCTTGGACAGTTTTATATCTAATTGCATGCAATTGCTCCAAAAGAGTAATGCACTGGTCCCAAGACACATTTTTTGTATTTTCAAATTCACTCTCCAAGTGTTGGGTCGTGGTTTTTTTTAACCAATTCACACAGATTGCTTTTGTGGAAGTGTCAATGTTGCATATAACCCCAGGATGTTTGTTACTTTCAGAGCGTTGCACCAATACAATATCATTCTCCTCAAACCAAGGAGGGATACATCCTGGATAACCGAGCCCTAACAGTCGTTTTCAGACACTTAAATCTCTGGTCTCGTAAGCAACAATATGAGATCTATGAGGGAGGGGAATAAACTTGTGTAGCAATGATCCGATTGGCCTCACACAATCCCAGCTGTAAGGAAGGTGTGCCTTGTCCAAAATGCTCATTCCTGTTACAAAATCTATTTTTAAGCTTTCTTCACCTCCTCTTCTTGGATATCTTGTCGATAGTACTCAGCGCCAAAGAAGATCATAATCTCTCCATCGTGTTGCATGGAAAAAAAAGACTTTATTTGTGCTTTCCAATGTCCAACGCCAACATTCACATTTAGACCATCCATTCGAACAACAACATGTTGTCCTAGGGCATAAACATCACCATCAAAAAATACCTTTTTGTAAGCGGTGGCCTGTTCGAAGAGGCCATTGCATTCACTTACGTTCCAAAAATGTTTGGCATACTTCAATTCCTCTTCTGACGTCGGACGGTACTTGGTTTTAAGCAACTCTTTGCATGGTGTTCCACAATTATTTCCATTGCATTACTTCCATAGATTCCTTGCTTGTGACACTGATGACACCTCTAAGATACATTGTGTATGCATAGGAAAACGTGTTGAAGCTTCCTGACCATGGCGTGCATAACCATCAGGAAAAACAAGACAATTATGGAGATCATTAAGCATCCTATGATTTGGCATAAGACCATCCACATCTTGCTGACAATTCTGGAAAACCTTTGCAAACAACTTTCATGCAAAAAAATGGGAATAAGTTATCTCATTCATTTTGTTGTTTGTCGAGATGTTTACGTAGGTGGAAACCTTTCGTTCAAAATCATAGCACCAATATATATCGTGGGATCCATGGCAATACACGTCGTCCAACAATTCTCCATTTCCTGTAAGAAAAAACCAATGTTATTTCTGGTGGAATGTGTTCGTTTATTACTCCAATGTGAAATAGTCTATTGTGGATGTGACTCTCTCTCTCTCTCTCTCTCTCTCTCTCTCTCTCTCTCTCTCTCTCTCTCTCTCTCTCTCTCTCTCTCTCTCTCTCTCTCTCTCTCTCTCTCTCTCCACCCTCTTATGGTCCCTGGAGTTGGGATGGAGTATATACAAATCTTATTTGTGGATTGTATGACATAGCTTTTTAATGTTTGTGCTTGTTGCTTGGGTGTGTATACCAAATAACCTCTCTATTCGTTCTCTGTCGAAACAATCCCCCATCAGACCCACGAAAATCAAAATAGAATAGATGCGGCTTATTCTAGATTTATTTGAATGCTTTGCAATTCTTTCATTGGAAGAACTTACAATTGTGGTTCCCTTACAAGTTTTAAGGTTTGTGTGACATGACTTTGAACAGTGGCTACCCTATAAGGGGTGTCTGAATATTAGACGGATCGACCCACCTCAAGACCTAAAGTGCCTCGAAAACATGTGGGGAAGAGCGAGTAAATATACCTCATTGACTATTTGTATTGCTCTTGCCTAAGAAGCTGCTTGTAAATGAGGCACTCTCCTTAATTGTGGGCTCCTTAGAATGTGAGATGACCCCAAAACACCACCGCTTTGAGCAAGAGGTCTTAAAATGTGCCTAAAGGAGGGGGGGCGTACATTTAATTGCTGGACTTACATTCTTTAGAACTTTCGGTGTATTGCATTTATACATTTTTGAAATTTTAGTCTATTGGACGAATGCATTTTTAGGGTTGTCTATGTCTTGAATTTTTATAGTTTCAGTGGTTTTAGTCTTTACCCTTGGATATTTTAGGGCTTTCAAACGTCTTAAAATTTTACATTTTTTATGCTTTTCATCTTTTTGATGCATGAATTTTTACTTTTTTAGGCTTTTAATATTATAATCCCTAGCATTTTTTAGTACTTTCAATGGCTTGAATTAGCCATTTTTTGGGCTTTTGATATTTTAATCCCTAGAATTTTCTAGGGCTTTCAATGTCTTAAACTAATCTCATTTTTTGAGCTTTTAATTAGATGAACTTGCATTTTCTTAAGACTTTTAATGGTTTTAATTTTAACATTTTGTGGGCTTTTAATTTGCTTAAATTCCACATTTAGGGGCTCTATTTAAGGTTTAAATGTATTTAGTTTTCCTTCTCACATTTTATTAGTGCTTCTAATTTGTTGTGCTTTTACATTTTATTGATGTTTTAATGTATTTTTAGATTAAAAGTATTTATAAATTGTGATACATAAGAAAAATGTGAATTGCAAATGCATATATTTCATAATTTGGGATTACTTACATGACAATGCAAGTTTTCTTAAGTGTTTATGAATTGTGTGTGAATACCTACATGACAATCTAACTTCACCTACATATTCATATGTTTTGCAAAATAGGAAAAATGTCAATTACATATACATTTCTTTATCATTTAAATTTACCTAGATAACAATACAAGTTTTCCTACATAGGTTGAACCAATTTCCTACTTTTAAAACCTTGGAGATCCATTGCAAGTAGGGAAAACATTTTCCTACTTGGACACTCCAAAACCCCTGTATTGAAATGGGAAATTCGTTGTTGAACTAGAAAATTTTGGGATTTCCCCACATGGAGAATGGTTTCATTTTTCTTGTGCTACTTTCTAGTGAGTTTCGGTGATTCCAGCACCACCACCAGCCCGCTCTTCTCTGGCTCTGCAGCAATGCTTTCAGGATCCCGTATTGGGGTCACTCCCATTCTCAACGCCGCTGTTCCCACATTCTACTACGTTGGTATCACTAGAATCGATGTCGGGAGATCAGCGCTCAAAATCCCCAAGAGCAGCTTCGACTCTTCCAGCGCTGGCACCATATTTGACTCCCAGCACTACCATCACATATTTTGAGGACAAAGCCTACTCCATCGTCAAGTCTGCATTATCAAGGAAAATTTCCCTCCCGACCGTAGATGGATCGCAATACGGTTTGGAGATAGATCTTTGCGCCTTAGTTCTTCTTGAAGCAGAGCTGCCTTGATGCTTGTAATGTCATGAGTATGACTAATGCTTCAAAAAATGGAGGCAAATTGAGCATAGGACTCCGGCAAGCTATGAAGCATTGATACAAGAGCTTCATCCTCTTTTATTTCTGATTCAATTGCAGCCATCTGGTCAATGATTGCTTGAAGCTTTAAGAAATGATCTGCCATAGATTCTCCTTCTGACATTTTTAGCAGCATGAGCTTCTTTCATAAATGAAGCTGATTTGCTACAGTCTTTACCTCAAAGGTTGCTTGCATCCCCTTCCAGGCTTTTGCTACAGTGTTAGCCTTGCTAACATGAAGTAGCTGGTTGTCACATATTCTCAGAAGGATCAAGGCTATGGCTTTGTTGTCTTTTCTAATCCAGTCTTTTGTTTCTTGCAGGCTCTCTAGTTTTTGTTCATCACCATTTGTGATCAACCACAAATTTCTTTCAAGGAGGATCATCTGCATCTTCAGTTTCCAGAGGTGAAAGGCGACAACCTTGAAGGAGAAAGCGTCGGGTGCCTGAGCAGATGCGTAGAGAGAGAGAGAGGGAGCAGATGCGTAGACGGAGAGAGAGGGAGCCCTGAGCAGATGCGTAGAGGGAGAGAGAGGGAGCCACTTACATGGGCTGAGTCCCAAGAAATAGTTCTCTTGGAAACCGGCAGTACCGGTCACTCCTTATTGATGACTGGCTGGTGTAGGTTACTACATGTGTGGGCCCATAACCTTTGTTGACTTTAGCTACCAAAAGGATGACTGCTAGTTAATCTACCTAACAGCAAGAAACTCAAAAAAGAAAACAATAGAGACTTGAGGAAGAAATGACCATGCCCAGCCAGCCTCCGTGGGCTGTTTATATATCCAAAAGAAAAATTACATGCCAAGAACTAGATACTACGGATTGACAGCCTTGAGAGTTGGATCGCTGATGTCAACAAGCACAAGAAACACAAGTGTATCTTGTTTGATACCAACATAAAAATCTCCTCGTACATAGTACACACGGATTAGAACCTCATATAGGTAGGATCTGTGCATTGATACTAAGTGTGAGGTCATTGCATAGTCACTGCGTATCCAAATAAGGGCTCGGACTTGATTAAATATTGGATGGATAACCCATGGCGCAAATGATAATAAACAATTGTAGCCTCTTTTTCGGTTTTGAGCGACGTCTCCTCTCCGCTTTGACTATGAATTATGATTCTAGACTGATGCTATTAGTGTCGGTATATGCATATCAAGCCCAGTAAAGAATCAAGATCAGCATTTGTTTTGATGTTTATCATGAAAAGTTTCAACTCACGTTATTGTTATTTTTCCTCTGAAACCTAAAAAAACCCTAAAATATAAAAAACATCGAATCTCTCTCTCTCTCTCTCTCTCTCTCTCTCTCTCTCTCTTTATCATGATGCAAGTCTCTCCTTTTATCTCTTACCCTTTTATACTTTCTCTTTCTAGAAACTTCTCTTTCTATGAATTTCTAAAGTCACATTTTCTCTCTAGAAATTTTCAAATGCACACGTCATTTTCAAGCATTTCAAATGCATTTCAAATGCCCTTCAAATAAATTTAGGGCAAACGTGAACCAATGAGAATATACAAAACCCTTTTTGTCTATCATTGCTCACATTCACTCCCAAAAAAATTTCAAATGAATGTCTCACATTGAAGAGCATAACAGTGTATTATTTTGAAGACAGTAGTACAAATCTTTTTGACATTTTTCAGATAAAATTGCCTCATCTTGCTGATCAACAACCAAATAACATATAGAGTTAGGATTACATTTCTCTATTAAAATTATAAGTCCAAAGCAAATAGGAATTAGAGGTGATAAAAAACTCTCTTGAACAAAAAATACAGCCTCAATGCAAAACAAAACAAAACAAAAAGTCAGAAAACAAAACAAAACTTGCAGATTTCCAACTTCATTCTAGTTTGTATCTGCACCATAGTTTGTCCGGATTCATGTTAGCGCCGTTTTTGCGACATTTACCCGTCTTTCAGCGATGGATGTCAGTCGCTAAGCGGCTGGAACCTGCGGGGCGCAAATTTCTTCTTTCTCTACGCCGATTTGCCCGGAGGAGGTAGATGCAGCCGAAGGAGTATTGGGGAGGCATGAGCTCCTTGGTAGCACGAAGAGAGCCGGCGGCGTGCGTATGGAGCTTCTTCACAGAGACAAACTCGCAGCTTTCAAGGTTGATGTATACACTAGGATCCAACAGGCAGTGCAGCGAAGCAACCTGCGGGCTAAGCGTCTTGGCTCCAAGGCACGGGTCTTCTCCATGTCCACGTATTCCAGATGTTTAACAGACTTTTCAACCCCGGTATCGTCAGATCAAGGGGAGTACTTGATGCAGTTCCAGCTGGGCACTCCAGTCACGAGCTTTCACGCAATTGCAGATACCGGCAGCGATCTGGTATGGGTTCAGTGCCAGCCTTGTCAATCTTGCTATCAAACCAACGACCCTATTTTCGATCCAAGTAGCTCATCCTCCTATTCCCAACTCTCATGCAATAGCCAGGCCTGCCAGGATCTAGGCAGTAATGCAGGTTGTGGAGGTTCCAATTGCCAGTATAACTATGGCTACGGCGACAGTTCGTCCACCAGCGGTGATTTCTCCACAGAGACAATCACCATGAGTACCTCCTCCGGAGGCTCTGTGGCCATTTCGTCATTCGCATTCGGATGCGGCTACAGTAACCAAGGAACCTTTTCGGCCGATGCAGGTGGACTCGTGGGTCTGGGCAGAGGACCCATCTCTCTCATTTCTCAGCTCAGCTCTCTCATCCAGGAACAATTTTCCTATCTCTCTCATCCAGGAACAATTTTCCTATTGTCTCGTGAGCTTTAGTGACTTCAGCACCATCACCAGCCCACTCTTCTTTGGCTCTGCAGCGACACTTTCAGGATCTGGAATTGGGGTTACTCCCATCCTCGACGCTGCGGTTCCCACGTTCTACTATGTTGGTATCACCGGCATAGGTGTGGGAGGAGCAGCGCTCAGTATCCCCAGCAGCAGCTTCGACTCTTCCAGCGCTGGCACAATATTTGATTCTGGAACTACCATCACATATTTCGAGGACCAGGCCTACTCCATCTTGAAGTCTGCATTCTCAAGTCTCATCTCCCTCCCAACTGTAGATGGTTCGCAATACGGCCTGGACCTCTGCTAGGACATTTCATCTCAGCCAAGTTTTCAGCCTCCGTCTTTTACCATCCATTTCTCAGACGCCAGTCTCAGCCCTCCACCCGCTAACTACTTCATTTTGGCGAACACCAACGTTCTTTGCCTAGCTATCTTGAGTGCCGGAACTTCGGGGAATCCATGCATTCTTGGCAATATTTTGCAACAGAATTACCATATGCTTTACGACCTTACCAATTCCCAAATTTCATTCCAGCAAGCCACATGTGATGCTCTTTAAATTTTAATTTGATAGAAATAACCACCTATACTCCATCAAAGCGACAAGCTGCTCCTGCTACTTATAATTATTAACTTCTGCCGATCTATATGCCTTTCAATAGAGCCGAAGATTTCACTTTTACGCATTGCCTATTAGATAAAGTACAATGCACATCTAGTAAGCACTACGTGCATGGCCACGAACCCACTACATGCGCTGTCAGAAATTAGTTAGAGAGTTAGAACCAGTTTAGCAATTAATTAGTTCTTTTAATTCAAAAGAAAAATATAAAAAGGGAGACCGCAGAGACTAGATAGCTTTTTTCTTTTGAGTAGTAGTATTCAAGGAATTGTGCTCCTGACAATAGTTTTGTAGCATTGATTGTCAGTAATGGTTAATGTAGCTTCTGATACTGATGCACCACTAAAAACTGAAAGTTCATGATAGTGAATACTTCTGATAACTGTCTATCGAATTGAACCTTTTTTTTATAAGTTGTGAACTTCATTCAATCAATGTGTCAGTAATTTTTCTTGTCTATTTTCATCTGTGTGTGTGTAGCTATTTTACTGATATCTGATTGTGCGCTTATATATTCTTGTTATATGAACTCTGGTAACATGTTTTCTGGTACCACTGCCGCTCTAGTTTTCCAACAGGTTATGGGCCCACACCGTGTACACCAGTAAAACTAACCCAGTGTCAGAAAATCCAACGCACAGATGGCTACCATGACAAACGTAATGGATGCAAGAATGATTGAGAAGTTTGATGGCAACAACTTCCAGATGTGGAAATGGCGAATGAAAATGATACTAATGGAGAAAGATCTATGGGAAGTAGTTTCTGGACCAGAAGTGCTGCCAGAAGGAGATCCCACAGAGGTTCATCATCTGCACTGTTCACTTGTTCTTTCCTTTGCCTCTGGTCTGCTGCTTTCTTTCTGCAATTGCTTGCATAGTGCCCAATCTTTTTGCAGTAGTAACATGTTATTCTGCTCATGTCCTCCTTTCTAGGCACGTTCTGAGCAGTTTCTTCCCTCAATTGTATATGAGCAGCTTTCTTTGTCACGTTGGCAATGCTGCAGTCCTTGACCTCCGTGAGGTTTTGACTGGCTTGAATTTCACGCTTCCTGTTGCTGCTCTCAGCATTGTGAAATGCTGCATCCTGGCTTTCCTGCTGCACCTTTCCTCTTATGTGTTCCTCTTGTCTTAAATGGGCAGTGAGGTATTCCATCCCAAGTGTGCCTCCAACTTGTCCCAAGTTTCTCTTGCAGTTAATGCATCTCTGATGAGTCTGGCTGGGACATCTAATCATCGCACATGCCCTCCTTTCCTTCCGGATGTGAGCAGTTGCACAACCAGGTGAGGAAGGCAATAACGTATGGTACCTGGATTCAGGAGCGACCAGGCACATGAGCCATAAACGTGAATGGCTCAGGAACTGTGTCATGTACGAAAAGCCAAGAGAAGTGAAAATGGGAGACAAGGGACGACAGTATGGAATAGGATCAGGTGACATTAACGTAATAATGCCAAGTGGAGCCACGACAGTCATCAGAGATGTCATGTATGTGCCAGGACTTGAGAAGAATTTATTGTCAATAAGCAAAATAGCAGATGCAGGGTTCATAAGTTTTGACAAAGACTATTGTTCGATGCAGAGCAAAGCTGGAAAGGAAATAGCCAGAAAAGTGCGTTGTGGGAACCTTTATCGTCTGCAAGTAGAAGCAATAAATGATAGAGCATATGTAGGAATGGCATGCATTGAGGAAGGTGCAGAAATGGCCCGATTATGGCACAGGCATTTTGGGCACTTGGGTATGAAGAGTCTAAATCAATTGACTGATAGAAAAATGGTCAGAGGAATCAATCCTTGTCCTTGGGAAAATTCCAGAATTTGTGAAGCATGCATGATGGGAAAACAAAGAAGGCAACCCTTCTCAACAACTGAATCAACAACAAAACATGTACAACAATTGATTCACTCAGACATTTGTGGACCAATGAAAACCCTGTCCATTGGTGGGGGTAAATATTTTCTGACATCTATAGATGATCACTCAAGAAAGGTCTCAGAAGTTTTTGAGAAGTTCAAACATTTCAAGTCCTCTGTGGAGAAACAAACTGGGAGGAGCATCTTGGCAATTAAAACAGATAATGGAGGAGAGTATATATCAAAGGAATTTCAGAATTATTGCTCTGAGCATGGAATAAAAAGGTAAATGACTATGCCGTACACACCCCAACAAAATGGGGTGGCTGAACGCAAAAACCGTACACTCATGGAAATGGCACGTAGTATGATTCACGGAAAAGGTCTTGGATATGACTTTTGGGCTAAGGCAATATTAACACCGACGTACATATGCAATCGCTGCCGAACAAAAGCATTGAGGAACAAAACACCTGAAGAAGCATGGTGTGGAAGGAAACCCAATGTATCACATTTTAGAGTTTTTAGGAGCAGGGCCTTTATGCATATACCAGATCAGAAATGAAGCAAACTTGAGCCCAAATCTGTACAATGCATTTTTGTTGGGTATTGTGAAGATGGGAGTGGATATAGACTGTACAATCCAGTCACTAGGCGCATAATCAAAAGCAGAGACGCAGAGTTTGATGAATCAGAAGAGACAACTATAAAAGTTGAGGTAACCAGCAACACAAAGGAATCAATCAGCTTACTAGATGAACCAATCGAAAGCAAAATGTTTGAAGAGGAGCAAGAGCAAGTCCATGAGTATGATGCAGAGGAGTATGAAGAGGAAGAAGGGAGAGTGCCTAGAAGGTCTGAAAGAAACAGAAGATTGCCCAAGAGATTAGAGGATTATAGCCTGCTAGTGTCAGAACTGGATGCCAAGGAGCCTCGAACATATGAGGAAGCATTAGATACTGAAGAGTCAAGCCATTGGCTTGAAGCAATGAATCAAGAGCTCACATCAATAGCCAAAAATGGAGCATGGATTCTCACAGAGTTACCATAGGGAAGAAGAAGTATAGGATGCAAATGGGTTTTTAGGCTAAAACATAAGTCGAATGGGGAAATCAGTTGCTATAAAGCACAACTAGTGGCAAATAGAGGGGGAGGAGTACTTTGAAACCTTTGCACCAGTGGCCAAACTGACCTCCATAAGAGTTGTTTTGTCACTGGGAGCATTGAGAGATTTCGAAGTTCACCAGATGGACGTGGTCACAGCTTTCCTAAATGGAGATTTACATGAGAAAGTCTGTATGGACCAACCAATGGGATTTGTTGTCAAAGGAAGAGAAAATCATGTTTGTAAACTGACAAAGGCACTTTATGGATTAAAACAGGCATCAAGAGCCCGGTACAAAAAGATAGATGATTTTTTTGTAAAGCACGGATTCGATAGAAGCATGTGTGATCCAAGTGCTTACATCAAGAAGTTAAATGACAAAGTAATGATAATCCTTGTTTATGTCGATGACCTGATATTAGCAGGAAATGACACAGAGATGATAAAAGAGCTGAAACAAATGTTGTCATCAAAATTTGAAATGAAAGATCTAGGTGAAGTTTAATACATTTTAGGAATTCAGGTGAAGAGAGACAAGGGCCAGCGCCAAATAGAGCTCAGTCAGATGACATACTTAAAGGATGTGCTCAAGAGATTTGGGATGTGTGAATGCAATCTTGTCTCAATGCCCATGGAACCAACAATCAAGCTAAGTAAAGAACACTGCCCTGAAGGAATTGAAGAGATAACAAAAATGAAAAGCATACCATACAGACAAGCATTAGGTTGTCTGATGTACGGGATGGTTTGCACATAGCCAAACATAGCGTGGTGTTGGAGTACTGAGTCAATTCTCCCAAAACCCTGGACAGCCTCATTGGATTGCACTAAAAAGGCTACTCAGGTACATTTAGGGAACTCTGAACCTCCATTTGGGATAATGCAATTGACTTCTTGAGGGCATGACAGGCTATTCTGATGCTGACTGGGCAGGAAACATAGACACCAGGAGATCAACATCAGGTTATGTCTTCAAGTATGGTGGAGGTGCAATCAGTTGGAACAGCAAGAGACAAGCATGTGTAGCTCTGTCCTCAACTGAAGTTAAGTATATAGGCATGACCCAAGCAACCAAGGAGGCAATATGGTTAAAACAATTCCTTGAAGAACTTGGGAAACAAATCTCAGGAGCATTGACGATTTATGGAGACAATCAGGGCTGCATATCCTTATCTAGAAATGCAATTTTCCACAAGAGAATGAAGCATGTGGAAGTGCAGTACCATTTTGTACGAATGGCAGTTGAAAATGGAGAACTCGAATTAATTTACTGTAGCAGCCCGAAAATGGTTGCAGATATAATGACCAAAAGCCTAGGAAAACAAAAACACATCCAATTTGTGAGAAGGATGGGTTTAGGATGATGCATTGTAAGGGGGGGTGTTAGATAAAGTACAATGCACATCCAGTAAGCACGACGTGCAAGGCCACGAACCCACTACCTGCGTTGTCAGAAATTAGTTAGAGAATTAGAATTGGTTTAGCAATTAATTAGTTCTTTTAACTCAAAAGAAAAATATAAAAAGGGAGACCGCACACACTAGATAGCTTTTTTCTTTTGGGTAGTAGTATTCAAGGAATTGTGCTTCTGACAATAATTTTATAGCATTGATTGTCAGTAATGTTTAATGTAGCTTCTGATACTGATGCACCACTGAAAAGTTCATGATAGTAAATACTTCTGATAACTGTCTATCAGATTAAAACTTTTTTTTATACGCTGTGAACTTCATTCAATCAATGTGTCAGTAAATTTTTTTGTCTATTTTCATCTGTGTTTGTAGCTGTTTTACTGATATTTGATTGTGCGCTTATATATTCTTGTTATATGAACTCTGGTAACGTGTTTTCTGGTACCACTGCCGCTCTAGTTTTCCAACATTGCCTTGATGCTCTCTTGCTGATATTGTTACTCATCTTTTCTTACTAAACATTTCCACGTACATAATACACAGAAGCTCATAGAAGTAGCATCCATGTCACAATGCTAATTCTGAGGTCGTGCATACCAAAATAACGTGCTCGGAACAAATCAATTGCATGGAATAACTATTCTACAAATAATAGATATAAATCACAGCCTTTTTTTTGCTTTTGAGTAACGACTTCTTCATGATGCTACTTTATCTGACTGTTGCCGAATTGAGTTTACTAGTATAACTATTCATAACAAACCCAATGACATGTTAAGATGAAGCTTCTTTTGATAATGTTTAACTTAGAATTTGCTTTGCACAGGAACACAGATCATGCTACACAATAACACAGACAAAAAACACTCTCCATAGCAAGCTCACATAGCAACTGTATTTCTCAAAATGAAATTACACTGTACATATAGTTCTTCACTCAGGCAACCCATGCATGGCCCAGGTTGCAATTGACGGGACGCGTGTCCTGTCGACTTGCCTCGTGGCGAGGCCAACTGATCCTTATCTATTGATAGGACCCACAGTACAATAAGACAATGATTATACTTTAATTCTAACTCTCTCCCTTAAAGTAGAGTCTACTTTTTATACAATCATATACATAGCTTTAAAGTCAACAAACTTTAAGTACAGAAAGCTTTGATCTAAACTTATCAAACTTTTCTCCAGTAAGTGGCTTAGTGAAAATATCAGCTAGTTGTTCTTCTGTGCTACAATGAACGACATGAATTTCATGACTTAGCAGCCTCTCACGTATGAAGTGATACTGAATCTCAATGTGTTTAGTTCTCGCATGGAACACTGGAATCTTTGCTAGCTGAATGCCACTCTGACTGTCGCTATGTAAAGTCGTGGGATTTTTTTGCTTCATGCCAATTTCTTCCAAGATTTGCCTCAACCATATAGCTTCCTGTGATGCACTACACATTGCCTTATACTCTGCTTCTGTGGTGGAAAGAGCAATTGTACTTTGCTTCTTACTAGACCAGGAAAAGCATTACCACAAAATTGGAATACATACCTTGTGGTGGATCTACGATCATCATAGTCACCTCCCCAATCCGCATCCACATAGCCACACAACTCAGGTAAACCATTATGCTTCCTGTGAAACAAGCCATACTCTGAAGTGCCTTTCACATAACGCAAAATGCGTTTAGCTGCCTTCCAATGTGTTTCCGTAGGTGCTGCCATAAACTGACTTACAATGCCAACAACATAGCATATATTTGGTCTAGTCGTGGTAAGGTAAATCAAGCTCCCTACTAATTGTCTATATAGCTTAGCATCAAATGACTGTGACTCATCAAGCTTAGAAAGCTTTTTACCTAGTTCAATAGGAGTGTTTACTGGTTTGCAATCCTGCAACCTAAACCTGTGCAGCAACTCTTTGACATACTTCACCTGTGTTAAACCCACTTCATGTCCTTTTTGCCACACTTCTACTCCAAGGGAGTAATGCATCAGGCTGAGATCTGTCATCTCGAATTGTGCCATGAGGTCTTTCTTAATCATGTCTATCATCTCTTGATTATTTCCCGTAATAATCAAGTCATCAACATAAAGAGCAATCAAAGCAACCATACCATCAAAGCATAAGACATATAGATTTGGATCAGAATGTGTTCTCACCATCCCCTTTGAACAAAAGTAGGCATCAATCCTGCTATACCACGCACGTGGTGCTTGTTTAAGACCATAAAGTGCTTTCTTCAAGCGACATACTTTATTTTCCTGTCCCTTCGTTACAAAGCCTTCAGGTTGATCCATGAACACTTCTTCTTCTAACTCACCATTTAGAAAAGCAGATTTCACATCCATCTGATGCAAAGGCCAACCAAAATGTGAAGCTAAAGCAATAAGTAGACGTAGAGTATTCCACTTACAAACTGGCGCAAAGGTCTCCTCATAGTCGATGCCTTTATTTTGTGCGTACCCTTTGATCACCAATCTTGCTTTGTGCTTTGCTATACTTCCATCTGCATGGTACTTAGTCCTGTATATCCATTTGCAACCAATGGGTTTCTTGCCAACTGGTGGTTCTACTAAGTCCCATGTGCTATGCTTAGCAATTGACTCCATCTCCTCTCCCATGGCCTTGACCCAAATGTCATCATCCTTCGCTTCACCATAAGTCGAAGGTTCTTTGCTTTGAATAATGCTAGATAAGAGAGCATAATTTGCTTCATACCTTTCAAGTAGTATCTTCTCTCTTGTTGATCTTCGTAGCTCTCCCTGGTTAGATGATCCTGGAAAGTCATCTATGTCGCGGCTCTCCAACAATCTCTCAAACCACTTAGGGAGCTTCCTGTCAGGTGATCGGCTTACTAGTGAAAATGTATCCCACGGTACATCCTTCTCCTTGCGTTTGTCACCTGCAACTTCAATCCTTTTTGCACCAAAAGGTTTGTCCCTACCTCTCCAACCTGTTTCTTGAGGTTGAGTAGTAGTATCTTGAGATGTATCCTCATGTTCATCACTCGGAAGGTCAATGAATGGATCATCATCAGGTGGTATCCTCACTATACCATCTTTCCCACTGGATGTGTCTATCTTCTCAGCATCCTCGTCTTCATACATCTTGGATTCATCAAAGATAACATCACGACTTATATGGATTTTGTTTTCGACTGGATCAAAACACCTATAGCCCTTCACACGATCATCATATCCTAGGAAATATGCACTTGATAGCTTTTACATCAAGTTTACATCTCTCTTCCTTAGGAATGTGTACAAAGGCCTTACATCCAAAGATTCGCAAGTGGTTCACCTTTGGCTTCTTCTTCGTGACTTCCTCAGGTGTTATCTTTGGTATGGCAATGGTAGGACTTCTTTTTTGAAGATAGACTGCCGTGCTACATGCTTCTGACCAAAAATCTTTTGGTAGTTTCATCTCAGCTAGCATAGATCTGGCACTTTCCACAATCGTACAATTCTTGCGCTCAGCTACACCATTGAGACCAGGAGAATGAGCTTGCGTAAATTGTCTTTTAATCCCACATTGATCACAAAGATTATTGAAGTCATTAGACTTGTACTCACCTCCACTATATGATCTTAGGACTTTGATCTTCCTACCTGTCTGATTTTTGACCAATGCTTTGAAGCTCTTGAAGTTATCAAATGCATCTGATTTCTTCTTCAAGAAGTAGATCCACGTCTTTCATGACATATCATCAATAAATGTCATGAAATAGAAGGCTTTACCTATGGACATGGTCCTCATAGGCCCGCATAAATCTGTGTGGATTAAATCTAGGATGTTCTTTGCTCTTGCAACACCCCCTTTATTGAACTTTGTTGCTTCCCATATATACAAGATTTGCACATCGATTTCAAGTGATCTTCTATGGTAGGCAATCCCGTTACCATCTCTAATTTTCTCATCAAACTGAGGCTTCCTAAGTTCAAGTGACCAAGCCTCTTATGCCACAAATCAGTTTGTGATGGAATGGACGATACAAGTCCATGTTGTCCCTTAATTGTAGCATTCAACCTGTACAATTTTGTATTGGGCTCTCTTACTCCATCCCCAATAACTTTGAACTTTTGGTTCACATCCTTCACAAAGCAACGATCACGGGCGAATTCTACTTTCAACTTTTGATCGGTAATGACTCCAACAGAAAGCAGATTTTTTTTCAAACCTGGTACGTAAAGTACCTCCCTGATCATCCTGCTTTTGCCATCAGGTAGCTGGATTGAAACGGTGTCTATCCCCTTGATCTTGCACACCTCACCATTTGCTTGTGAAACAGATGTTCCATTATCCAACACCTTCAAACTACTGAACCAATTCTTGTTAGCTGTCATGTGTCTTGTGGCTCCTGAGTCAATATACCATGCTTGATCATCTTGATTAGATGACAATGTAGATATGAAGATGCTAGAGTATTCAATCTCACCCTCATCGACAAGGTTACCTGCTTGTTTTGGTTTCCCCTTGCCTTGTTCCGCCAGGAATTTGCGACATTCACTCTTTCAATGGCCCTTTTTACCACAATGGAAGCACTTGCCTTTCTTCTTAGTTTTACTGGAAGATCCCTCATCCTCCTGAGACTTCACAAATTGCTGCTTAGACTTCTTCTTGCCCTTGCCCTTGCCTTGTTTTTGGCGTGTCGCAAGTGCCTGATCGTCAGTATTTTGACGTCTAGTTTTCACCGTTTCTCGTCGTTGCTTTTTCTGCATCAAGATTCATGTGAGCTCGTCAAAGGTTGGCAATCTTTCTCTTGATGCTATTCTGCTCACAAACATCTGATAAGGTTCTGCAATGCCGCACAATGCATTGTGCACCAGCTTCACATCATGTATGCGCTCACCAATAGAATGCAATTCATCTCTCATTGCCTTGATTCCGGTCATGTACGTCTGAATGTGCTCTCCTTGCTCCATGCGGGCACTATTCAACTTTGACTTCAGAAACATGATTCTTGACGGATTTGATGTCTCGAACTGCTCCTTTAGCACATCCCATGCCTGTCTGGGTGTAATAGCATCACAAATGTGGGTAATGATGTGATCCTTCACTGACAAGTTAATGAAGGTCAAAGCTTTCCTCATCTTTTTGTCGAACACTTTGATGTCTGCTTCATTTGGCGGCCTTCTCTCATCACCTGTGACGACTTCCCACACGTCTTTCTCCATCAGTATGTTTTTCATTTTGAATTTCCACACTGCATAGTTGGAAATCCCGTCCAATTTGCTACTTTCACTCAAAATGGACTCTCCCATGTTTGCCATCACAAAACTGCTTGAAACTTTTGCCTTAGGCTAAGAACAATATGCCAAAGCCAACTGTGATTTCAGAAGTTGAAAATAATGACCTGCACTTTTTCCCTTACCAAGCCACTCGCCGCTTTTCCATCAAAAGCCAAATCGGCGTCGCCTTCCGAAATGCACTCAGTCGTCAACTCCCAACAACGTGCTCAATGGAATGGTGAAATCACTTCTGGAGTACTCCAAACACTTTCTCCGCTGCAATCACTCTATTTGGCTGTACTATACTTGCAGGTACAGTCCGAGTGCCCTTCGTTTGGAAGTTATAGCCTTTCGTTTTGGTCAAAATGGGCGAAGGACCCAAAAATAGGGACTTTTCTAGTTTTTGAACTGTTTCTTCACCTTGAAGAAACTTCACTCTTCACTTGTGAAGGGACCCAACTCAACTTTCCATATGAAAATTTTTAATGAAGTTGAAGGCCAAAATGCACTTCACTTCTTCAGGGCCCTGTTCAAAGCTCATCCAATGGCTGAACCAAATCTTGTGGTCCAAATTTCTCTCCCATCACAAGTTTTGGACCGTCGATGCATTTGACACCTCATCCAAAGGTCCAAACTGCATCTGGGCATTGAACCGCGCTCCTACAGTCGCTATGGTCTTCGAGACACTACAATATCCATCGCGTTGGGCACGCGAATAGCCCGCGACCTCCCTGTCTGCGGCCGTGCCTCCCCATTCTCAAAATTGTCTGATCTAACTCGCATGTGGATCGTTTTGAGCACGATCTGAGGCCTGAAGCAGGGTCGCCCTACTGATTTCAAGACTGTAGAGTGTTCACTCAAGAAATTCCATGGAGAAACGGTGATTTTAGCTCAACTTGACAAAGTGGCTTTTTTCACCTTTTTACCGCAAATCTGCTAGGTTAACTGTCTGGAGACAAATCTCTGACATAAACCTCAGAATCTCTCCATGGCTGGTTGACAATGTGATTACCTTCCTTCTTGTCCTTACGGCATCCAAAACGGTGCACAAACAACGAAGAAATCACCAGTTATGTATAAAAACCGTAACTCCAAGCCCGATTTCAATTTGCAGCTGGCTTTAAAATTGTCAATTTTTCACCAAATTTTTCCCTGTCTGATGCTATGCATAGGCTAATAATCCCTCTGCTGAGCTTAGCAAGCCTCTATAAATTAGAAACCGTGCACCAGTGCTTCTCTTTCCGTCTTCAACCCTCCGTAAACCATGAAACTCTCAATAGACAGTTCTCCCGAAGCTTTCTTCAACGACGATGTTGTACTGTGTACACTCCCTGTAAAACAAGCCTTCCAGCAATGTATATCTTGATAACTATTGTTGCTTCAATACTAGGTTTGTATTTTATCTTGCAACAATGTTGTTATATGTAATGTTTAATTATCTTAAAGCTCCAATAAAAGAGTAGATCAGAAATATGAACAATATTCAATAATTTGCTATTCACATCATCATAATCATCTTTTGATAGAACTGTAATCCCTCTCATGATTGTCACAATAGTTGTCAATATCAAAACAAGAAAGCGGAGGCTTTCAAATGCTAATTTGCAACACTTCCAAGAAAAATAGCCAAACAAATAGGTGCAAGATTGGTCAACGGCACAAGGCTTCCAACCTTGGAAATTTCCTTGGTATAAGCCTTGAATTTTTTCTGCAAAATTCATGAAAAATTTTCTGGTCTTCATGGAATATTCTGAGGTATATATAATGACTGATGAAAAAAGTTGCAATATAAGCCTTGGTATACTATAGAATTGATTCTAATAGATTTTCATGAGTATATGCTTATCAACACATGGAATTTGCCTATTATCAACAATAGAGGCCATTTATACATATGAATAATAGAATTATGAACCATGGGCGAACCACCACGATTTTGAGAATCGTACAATGAATCGTACGGTTCTCAGAAAACTTATAGCTGGAACTGTGGTGAACCGTACAATTAATTAAATAATCAATCATTTATTTTTTATATTTTCCCACCCCCAAAAATAGCCAAAAAAATGCAGAGTGCCATTAATTAATTTTTTTTTACTTCCATGAGTGCCAAAAACAGTGCCATGAGTGCCAAAGTCAATGAAATGAGGGCCAAACATAGTTAGTGCCAAAAACTGTGAGTGCCATGAGTGCCACACCGTGGTGAGGTACGATTCCCACCACGGTTCGGACCCATGGTTCTGAGAATCGTGAGTTCTATGCTATGAATACCAAAATGTGATCAAATATGACATAACAATATTATCATGATGATCAAATGTGTAATCATCACCACACACAACATATTTTTGCATCCAACCAATCAACTGAATGATAAGGAGAGCAAGTCATATAGTTAATAGCATAGTGAGTTGCAGTACATCAATGTTTTGTATTATCTATTCATCATCAAATGGTCAAATATGTAGAAAATGGCATGCCTCCTATCAATGAGGCTAGGTAGAGGAGAGATAAATCTTTTTGAGCAAGAAAAGAAGAAGTTGCTAGAAAAAAGTGAGGAGAAAGACATCTCTTGGGACACATACTTGCCTCAATATAGTGGGTCATCACAGCGGAAGCTACCAAAATGGTACACTAGGTTGATGGAGAGTGCAAAACACATTAAATGAGTTTTCGATTCTAAAAGGGCCGTATAAGAAATCGTGCCTTAGTAAGAGAATATTAGAGAGAGAATGATAAAATGACCGAAATTTTTTCTCATTTTCTTAGTTTTCGGTGCTGCCCGTCATCTAAGTTGTGTGGCTGGCTCATTTTTTGAAGTATATTAACAGTGCGCATGAAACAAAGCACGCTGCCAAGAAACAAAACACATGCCACAAGCGGGAGAAAATTCCCTCCAAAATTTCATGTGTAAAGGACCGAAGTTTTACATAAATAGAACCTCTAGCCTTTTAGATTTCTCTAGTCATGCTGTCACACTAATTTGCATGTTAGCTTGTCGAATACTTGTGAGTCATCCTGAGAATGACTTTGAGGAGCTTTTTAAGGAAGTTTTAGCAATGTGGGCTCCTTTTGCAGCTTTTTATTGATGCTATATGTCTTGTTCTTGTAGGTGCTGTGATTGCTTTTCACAAAGTTCAGGTTTATTGTTATTCTGCTCTCCCTTAAATTAATAGTTAATATTGTTGTAGATAATGTACTGATGTTTCTAGCTTCTTGGTTGAGTAAGATGTTCCCTCTATTATTAGATTAACCACTCCTTTGTGTAGGATTAAGGGTTTGGAAGACAAGGCTTAACCTTGTAGAGGTTCAAATCCTCTTCCCTTAAACTATTAAAATAAGGGAGAACTTGAAGTTGGGTCTGAATTTTGCTTTTATTGTTTTTCAAATTTGAAAATGCAAATTATTTTGAGGTCATTTATGAAATGAAAATGCAAGCTCTTAATTTTTATAGAATCATAATCAAGATACGAATATTTCATCATATTCTATGCAAAGAGTAGATCAATTTTGTTTTTGGCCTCATCTCTATCAGAGTTCAGATAAGAAAGTTATGGTAGATCAAAGACTTATAGTACTAGATAAGATTTTGATGACGCGACACTTGATTATGTGGAATATCTCCACCACGCGAGGATCTACATTCTGGTCAAAAAAACTTGTCCATTCTCGCGTCATGGTGATATGCCACATCATCATATTCTATGCAAAGAGTAGATCAATTTTGCTTTTGACCTCATCTCTATCAGAGTTCAGATAAGAAAGTAATGGTAGATCAAAGATTTATAGTACAAGATAAGCATTTAATGATGTGGCATTTATATTATTTGATGATGTGGCATTTGATGATGTGGAATATCTCCACCACACGAGGATCTGCATTCTGGTAAAAAAAACTTGTCTATTCTTGCGTCATGGCGATATGCCACAGCATCAGAATCTTTGATTAGCCATAACTTTCTTATTTGAACTCGGATCGAGATGAAGTAAAAAGAAAAAATGATCTACTCTTCATGTAGAATACATTGGAATATCTCCACCACACGAGAATCTGCATTCTGGTAAGAAAACCTGGTCTATTCTCGCATCATGGCGATATGCCACATCATCAAAATCTTTAATTAGCCATAATTTTCTTATTTGAACTCGGATGGAGATGAGGTAAAAAGAAAAAACGATCTTCTCTTTGCATAGAATACATAGGAATGATCACATCTTGATTGTGATTCTATAAAAATATCAAAATGTCTATAAAATCTATTGTTGTTCTACTCATATGTAGTTTAATGGCTGATGTTGTTGCAGATGATGTTTTGCAGCTTCTTGTAGGTTGGCCCTCTTTAAAACATGTAAGTTTGTTTAACTATTCTTTTCTCAAAATATATTACTACTAGCCATAAGTTTTAAGAGTCGGGCAGTTAGGAGTCTTGCGGGCAACAAGTATTGTCAAATCACAATTCCAAACCCTACACAGCGGGAGTTTCGCAATGTTCAAAATATTACCGGAAAACTCCAAATTTTTTCAGACCGACAAACAACATTACATTCTTTCACAGGTGTAAAAACTTTATTGGGCTACATGCACATTGAATAGTTGAATAGTCAATAAAAGCATCTTGACAAACAGTCTTTTTGGTGCTTGGAACTCCTCTAATGAGAGGTAGCGAAATCTACTAAATATAGAGAGTTGTGTCACTCCACATGTGAGAAAAAAGAAACCTGATAAATATCAGGTCAAT
>MU835267.1:0-40524 GCA_029204225.1 Diphasiastrum complanatum | reverse complement strand
ACCCACCTGAAATAGATCCATAAAATCCTTTTTTTGTATCAAAAATTTGGCAAAAGTAGCTATTGTAAATGGTCATTTGACTTGTTTGACCATATAAACTTTATGTGTACATATTTAGGAGCATGTGGCCTTCTCTCTCATTGTATTTCTCAGCCTCAAACATGAGCTCATCCACTTGTGGAAGAAGATTGCATCAATCATGGAAGTTGGTTAGAGTAAATCATGTGATTATGCATAGATCATGGAGCTTGATTCAAGACTGATTAGGGATTGATTAGGGAGAGACTAAGGGTAATAGAACCCTCTTAGAAGGTCAGACTCTGAGACGTATATGTTTGTGGTCAACTCCTTTGTATAATTTATGGTAAGTGATTTCCTCTTTTATGAGAATCAAAATGTGGCAGTTTTGGCAATCTTCTTGTTTGTGTGGAATTGATGCATGATTATTATCTAATCTTTTGAGTTCATTTGTTTTGATCTGACATAAAATAAGTACTGTACTCTTTCACACGTGTGACAGGCCTATGGGGCATCATTAAATGCCTAGTTTGAGTGAGGTATTCAATTGCTCTTGTCAATTTAGATGCAAATAGCTAGAATTGAGTGCTAGTATTCTATCGTATAGCTCTAAGTGCAATCCATTAATGCTCGATTGATCTTTTGGGATCCAAATAAGGGTTGATTTGTCTGATTTTTCAGATTTTTTCACATGGTATCAGAGCCATAAAACTCAAAGGAATGGCATAAGGCAATGTTAAGTGAGTACAATGCTTTAATGGAGAACAAAACTTGGGTGCCTTGTGATTTACCATTGGGAAAGAAGGTAATAGGATGTAAATGAGGTTCCAAGTTTGAAGCATGAAGCAAGGTTATGCACAAACTAAAGGAATTGACTTTGAGGAGACTTTTGCTCCTGTAGCCAAGATGGTGACCATTCGAATCATCATTGCTTTAGCATCACATTTTGATTGGTTTCTTTTTCACATGGATGTATCCAATGCCTTCATAAATGGTTTTCTTGAAAAAGGACATCTATATGGACCAACCTGAGGGGTTCATAGTTCAAGGAGAGGGAGCACAAGGTTTGTCATTTGCAAAGAAGCTTGTATGGCCTAAAACAAGCTTCAAGGGCTTGGTATGCAAGGTTGCATTTTTTTCTTATTTCCATTGGGTTCAAAGAAAGTGATTATGATCCATAACTTTATTTAAATTTTGATGAAAATGGAAATAATGTGTTCTTACTCATCTATGGCGATGGCATAATCTTGAGTGAAAATTGTCTACTCTTGACAGATCAAACCACGATTGCTTTAAGCAATGAATTTAAGATGGTTGATCTCGAGTCTCTACACTTTGTATTGGGCATATAAGTCACTAGATCCAAAGATTATAGCTTCATTTGTCAATCTAGATATTCTCATTATGTTCTTAAAAGATTCAATATGCAAAGTTGTAAAAGTGTAGAAACACCTACGAGCCACTTGTAAGAGATCCTATGAAAGATGATGAAACATCCAAAGTGGACATCACTCTTTTATAGGAGTCTCATAGGCTCAGTAATGTGTTTAAAAATCACTATACCATATCTTAGCTCTAGTGTTTGCTAGTTAAGTCAATTTATGCAAGATCCCTCCATGCATCATTGGAAAATGGCTAAGAAGATCTTAGATATCTCTCCAACACTATAGACCTTTGGGATTCTTTGTGAGGGGGATGTAGTATCTATACATGCCTTCTCGGACTCAGATTTTGCAGGTTTGAAAGTGGATAGAAGATCCACAAGTGCTTTTGTATGATTCATAGGTGGAGGACCAATCTCATGGCTATAAAAAAAAACAATCAATTGTTTTCTCTGTCTTCGTTTGAAGTTAAATACAAGGCGCTTACAACAACTACCAAGGAGATACTATGGATCAAAAGGTTCCTAATAGAGCTTAATGTGCTCAGGAATGATTATGTTTCCCTAATCAAAATGTGACAGTCTCTCTTCTCAAAGTCTTGCTAGCAATCCAGCTTTTCATGCTAGAAGCAAACATATTGAAGTTTGTCACCATTTTGTTCGAGAAAATTCCAAAAAGGGGATATTGAAAAAGCAAAATGTTTTCTAACTACAAAGCCCTTGCTAGCTTTCAGCCCTCCGCCTAACAAAGATGTTCATGAACATGAAAGTCGAGAGACACGAAACACGAAAAGTTTTGCGAAAATGAAATTCAAAGGAAACGAAGACGAACGGTTTGCGAACATGAAAGATTCACGAACAAGAATCTTTTGCGGTCTGGCACAAGAATATTTTGCGGTCCAATACAAGAGAAAGGTAGACGAGCAAAACGAAACCAACGATGGAAACAGAACCAATGATGGAAACGAAACCAACGACGTGACACGAAAAATGTCGCAAAATTTATTTTGCCCCTCACGCTCCAAAGAGTACCAACAAAGATCACGCAAGTACCCAGAAGTACAGATATCTGATCTGATGGCAATGACATCAGCAGATACACTTTAGGTCGTGGCTAATCTTCCACTCTTATAATTCCCTGATTAGTTGTAGATGCTTAATCACTCTATTCTTAGATTTACATAGAGCGACTATACTTACTGGATGATACTTGACATATAGATCAGTAGAGAGCACACATACAGTGTAATGAAGTAGTCTGATGCTAGTAAGCAATCAAAACGAAATACAGACAACAAGTTCGTCTGTGTGCGAGACGAGTTCTGTGATCAGGATCCATAGAGATCCATTGTCCACTAGTAAAGCGAGACAATTACTCGTGAGAGACCCCGCGTTTCTCCCACGCCAACACACTATGTGGATTTGCATGCAGTGCTTGAAGAAATCAAAGGAAGATCAATATAGATGATTTATCTTGTTGTGTCTGATCTCGAATGCAAATGCTTCTGCTGTTAATCATGTGTCTGAATTCTCTTGTTCATTTTAATTCCACACCTTGGTTGAAACTATATTGAATGTTGCATTAATTTTTATAAACGTAGATCATCAGTGCCTGACTACATTCTGGAGGACTGTAGGAGTGATTCAGCTGGCAGTGTCTAGCGATTGCATCTAAACTCCATCCGAATCCAAAGAGGATTGTGGTTTTGTCATGACTGCTTTGCGACTGATTCTCATCAGTGGTATCAGAGCCGGTTATTCTGTCCTATTCTGACATAGCCAAGAAGCTAGCAGATCCAGGAGGCCAAGCATTCAGACAAACAACCATCAACGAGGGAACAGACTTCAAGAAGCAATGGCTTCAATCAGCAACATGAAGAGCAAGATCTGCACAATACTTGATTCTTCAGGATCTAAATTTCTAGTCTGGAAAGTTAAGACATCTTTGATACTCAAGGATGAAGGATTATTCCCCTGGGTGGATGGCACAGAAGAAATACCTACGACAACAGACAAGGAGCTACGTGAGTGGAGTGAGAGAAAAACGACAAGGCAGTAGCCTTGCTATCATCTTCCATCGAAGATAGTCTCACACTTGACCTGGCTACACTCTCCAAAGCTAAGGAGATGTGGGATGCATTACTCACCAGACTTTAGACGAAATCAAGAAGTCAAATCATGATGCTGGAAGATCAACTGACGAATTTGCAGTGGGATGGAAAGGACCTCAATTCTTTCGTAAGAAAGATGAAGGATCTTTTTTTGTCACTACATAACTCTAGAGCAGAGAACACTATGTCAGCTGAGAAGCACCTAACGTACCTGTTGAGAGCCTTATCCAGATCATTCCAGACAATGTGGACCCCACTCGTAAAAGATCCTACCATGAACCCTCGAAAAGGCGATTGTCGAGATTCAAGAGGAAGTCAAGGCCAAAGAACAACTTGATCACAAAGATGGTTCTGACCAGGCCCTCTACGGCAACAAAGAAAAATCCAAGAAGCAATTTAAGCCTAAGAGGGTGACCTGCAAGCAGAGGGACCAGCAAGAGCAACTGGAAGAGCAAAGAGAGGTCGAAACAACAAGGTGTAGACAAGAATACTTGCGTGAGAAGAGACGGGCACACAGTAGATACATGTTGGCTCAATCCCAAGATTGAGTGTATTCATTGCCATAAGAAGGGTCACGTAGCCATGGATTTCTACCAAAACTCGAGAAACAAATCAGCACAGAACAGACAGGAGAACAACAACAGTTCATCCTATGCCGAGGAGCCCGAGGGCTCGAAAATGGGCGAAGAAAGAACGAACAAAAATTGTTCGACCGCCTACATCTGTGAAGACGTGTGCGCATCATCAACATCTAACACACACGAGGTTATCCTAGATTTAGGAGCTACCTCACACTTCGTGAGGATCTCCCAAAAGGTCGACAAGACCATGAAGAACAGCAACAAGATATGTGCCAGGCAGCTCAGCTTCCACATCAGAAGAGTTCTGCGGATTCAGTGGCAAACCGCAGACTTTCGAGGAAGCGATTGAAAGTCCAGAAAAGGACAGATGGATCCAAGCCATGAACGAAGAGATGGAGTCCATGAGGAAGAACCAGGTATAGACATTGGAGCCATTACCACATAAGAGCAAGACTGTCAAATGCAAATGGGTCTTCAAGCTCAAATACGGACCAGATGGAAATGTGACATAATACAAGGCAAGACTGGTAGCGAAAGGTTTTTCTCAGAGATATGGTATTGACTACTCTGAAACCTTCTCTCCTGTAGTCAAAAATTTGTCCCTACGTCTGTTAGTTGCATATGCAGCAACTTATGACCTTAGGATCCACATTGTGGACGAGAAGACAGCCTTCTTGCATGGCGAACTAGACGAAGAGGTCTATATGGATCAACCCCCAGGATATGTCTCGAATTCACTTCCTGGACTATGCATGCAGAATGCATAGAAACATCTACGGTCTGAAACAATCAGCCCGACAATGGTACAAGAAGAAAGATCAAGTCCTGAAATCATTAGGATTCAAGCCTCTGTTGGCTGATTCCAATGTATATGTCAGAGTTACAGATGGGAAGATCATCATTGTGGCTGTGTATGTGGATGACACTCTGATATTTTGCAGGAGTGAGCAGCTAATTGCTGAAGTAAAGGCAGACATCTCGAAACATTTTGAGATAGTGGATCTGGGAGAAGCCAGGTGTTACCTAGGCTTACAAATTGAAAGGGACTACGAGGGAGGTAAGTTATACTTTCACCAGTCCATATACACCCAGAAGATCCTAGAGGACTTTGGGATGCTGAACTGCAAAGGAGCAAACACTCCAATGCTTGCAGAGACGGTGCTGACGAATGATGACTGTCTAAACACTGAGGAAGAAGGAGAACAAATGCAGCTCACACCTTACAAGAAGCTGATAGGATCACTGATGTACCTTGCAGACAACACACGTCTTGATATTGCTTATGCAGTATTCAGGATGAGCCAATTCTTCACAAATCTAGGTTCAACACATTAGAAGATTGCAAAATGAATTTTGCAATATCTTCAATTATTGAGGGATTATGGCTTGTGTTATTGTCGTGATACAGGTTTTAGGATACTTTCCTACAACGATGCTAGTTGGGCATCTCTCAAGGACGATTGTAAAAGCATCTCAGGAGGATGCACCATCACATCAGGAGCAGCAGTTCTCTGGGTCAGCAAGAAGCAGACCGTTGTAGCCCAGTCATTCTGCGAAGTAGAGTACGTTGTAGTAGCAAAGATGGCCAACGAGATAATCTGGCTAAGGCAGTTCCAAGACGAATTGGGCAAAACAAGGAACGAGCCCCTGGTCTTGCAGATGGACAACACCTCTGCAATACGCTTGACGAAAGATCTCGTGTTCCATTCCAGAACGAAGCACATTGCGATCAAGTACCACTTGATCAGGGATCTAATTGAAAAGAAGATGCTATAGACCACCTTCATGGGAACGAAAGACATGGTTGCTGACATCTTCACCAAAGCCCTGGACAAAGAACTCTTTGAGAGACAAAGGAGCAGTCTCGGGATCGTAAAGCTATCATGCTTTGAGAGGGAGTTGAAGAGACAAAATGTTTCTAACTACAAAGCCTTGCTAGCTTTCACCCTCCGTCTGACAAAGATGTTCGCAAACACAAAAGTCAGGAGACACGAAACACAAAAAGTTTCGCGAAAACAAAAGTCAACGGAAATTCGCGAACACGAAAGATTCATGAACGAGAATCTTACTTACTGGATGATACTTGACATATAGATCAGCAGAGAGCACACATACAGTGTAATGAAGTAGTCTGATGCTAGTAAGCAATCAAGACGAAATACAGACAACAAGTCTGCTTGTGTGCGAGATGAGTTATGTGATCATGATCCATAGAGATCCATTGTCCGCTAGTAAAGCAAGATGATTACTCGTGAGAGAACCACGTTTCTCCCACAACAAAACCCAAATACATTGCACATAGATTATCAATTTTGCTTTTTTGTTTGTGTTTCAACTATTAATATTATACATTCATAATTATACAATCACAACTTTGAGGGCAAAGATGTGTGTGTATACAATTTTTTTTATACTTTGGCTTGTGATACAAACATGATATGTTATTATAATATGATTACTATTTTAATAATATATAGCAATTACATTTGGCAAATGCATCAATTTTTAACATTTTTATCTCTTAGAAATTTCACAATGTCCATATATAGAAGAGAAATTTATCTAATGCGATTTTAGAAAAGAGAACATAACATCCACCAAAAAGCTTCATTCATTGTAAATTGCGATATAAAACTAGCTAAAATTAATTCAATGATGCAATTGAAAACTTGAGATGTGCTCAAGTTGAAAGAAAAACAAACAAAATTTAATTATTTTTAAAACACATAAACATTTCAAGATAAAGCATTAATGATTTCATTAAAACAAAATGGTGCTTGGTGTTTAAATACGACCACAAATTACAGTGGGGGTGTATGGGTAGAGTTGTTGACTAAAACTGGCTAGTTGCTCAACAAAAAGAAGAAGTCCACAAATCACAATTTTGCTAAAAATATAACTTGAAAATATTGTATGATGTTTTTGATGTCTACAAGTCTCAACTTTGGTTAAGAGTGATATATTAAAATAAAATGTTATCCATGCACAAGCCATAGAGTTAACATAAAATGATTAAGAGAGATGTATGAAAGGATTAACTTCTTTCAATCAATCTCCAAACAAAAGCATGTGCAAATAGTATGAAGAAACAAATAAGAAATCAAAATTCATGTTTTTTTGCAAAGATTGGAACTTGGGATTTTCCCAAAATTACTCAAACGATGTTTAGGCCTGTAGTTGATTGCGGTATCATCATGGATGTTATGGATGCTTACAATGTCCTTATCAGTCATCGTCCTCGATGGTCTGACGAGGAATCTGGACCCCATCCTTTATTTTTGACACCTCGCATGAAATGGAAACCTTTGAGTGTTGTTTGGTTTCTAAAATGTCCAATTAGGAGGAATACTTGAGCACTCTGACGTTGCAGCTTACCAGTGAGCTTAACCTAAAAAATAAGATTATCACGAACAAAACTGGTAGGGATGTTGGAATTACTATGATGGAAGATGCTTTTGTACTCGTGGAGTATGGAATGCTATTATCTAACCATCGTGATTCGAAGTCATATGGGAAGTATGATTTTGTGATTGTAATTTTTTAGTTGGTATTTTCTTTCATCAGTATTTTAGTTTTATTGCATGTTATTTTGGTTATGTGTTTAATGTTTATGTTGTCGTTTGTGTAGGTACAATTGTAGTGAAAAAATAGTACGCGATCGAGCTATCAGGAGAGACATGGAATGGGAAGGCATTGCATTTCAAGGATGCATTGTAGCAGGAACAAGATAAG
This sequence comes from Diphasiastrum complanatum, assembly GCA_029204225.1. Taxonomy (NCBI): domain Eukaryota; kingdom Viridiplantae; phylum Streptophyta; class Lycopodiopsida; order Lycopodiales; family Lycopodiaceae; genus Diphasiastrum; species Diphasiastrum complanatum. The sequence goes on along the minus strand of MU835267.1, from coordinate 32,701 downwards.
TATTCTGAAGATAAAGAGGCTGAAATGCATCCCATTTGTAGCACCTCTAATGATACCATTTCCAAGAATGAAGCAGTAGGGATTAGAAATGTTTTTGTTGAAAATTCTGTTGGTGTTGAAGGTTATGGGGCGGTTAAAGTTGTTGTAGCAAATAACGAGATAATTGAAGCTGCTACAATGAAAAAAGTAAATGATTGTTCATATTTCAAAGAGGATGCTGATTTTTGGAATAGTGTAGATGGGCAAATTACCTGGAAGATGAAATGAAAAAGTATCAGGATATATTAGATTCTATCTTTTCTACTGTTGGTAGATAGAGTTCTATCCATGTTGGTCATCAGTTTTACAATCTAAATAATTGCAACATTATACTTAGTCTTGGTGATTCTGTTTCTGTTGCTGATGTGTTGGCGAACTTAAAAGCTTTTGTCTCCAAGGAGTAGGTAGATAATTTTTTGAAGAGATTACTGTCAGACTATTGACAATGGCATAAGTTGCTGTCTTGTTTTTTATGCTACATGAATACAGATTTCAGATGCACCATGTTTCAAAAAATTTCATATTTCAAATTTCAAATTTTACATACAACAAATTTTTATAGGCATAGGCATTAATTTACAAAAATTTTATAGTTGTTTTTACGGAATTTTCACGACTGCTTTTTAGAATTTAGTGAGTTTTTACAGTCAGTAAAATTTTCTTACATAAGGTAGTAATTTTTCTATTACGGTAAGTGAATTTTTTTCACATTAGATAATAATTTTTTTACTATTGGTAAAAACATCAATGATTTTTACCTATGGGTAAAACAATTTTTTACGAGAAACTTTACAGAGTGTAAAGTTCCTCCTACATATGGAGTTGGTACAGCTGTCATATATTCCTACAATTAAAGTTATTACTAAATACACACGAAATGTTTTTGGAGTGCTTTACGCATAGATTAAATAATATTTACAAAAAGTACATAGCAAAAGCTGAAAACTACAGAAAAGCAAGCTTGTCAGCCTCTTTGCTATTTCTTGGCAAGTCAAATATTGCATAAAGTAATTACTTCTCTAATAAGTTGCCAATAAGAGTTTATACTAGTGTCCTTAAAAGCTATATCCTTCAACAATATATCACTATGACAAAACCTTCTAAACCTGACATGGAATCACACAATGAAGAGGTCCAACACTGATTTCCATAGAGGGACGTAGCAATGGAAGAACAAATGTGCCACATCTTCATCCGATGCTTTGCATTTAGAGCAAACATGCGACACGTTCCCTTTATAGTTGGCACGGAAAAGAAGAGCAAGCTGAAGGATCCTAAGGGAGAAAATTATGTACTTGGAATGTGTGACTTTGTGGGTACGACGAAATCTATTCTTCTAGAGGATGGGACAATCAGATAAGTTCCATTTAGCATTAAACCATGAAAAGGTGAAATTGGGCTCTTTCATTGTAGAGTAGACATAAGAATAGAATATCTGGCCAAAATTATCCAGAGCCTTAAAAAGCCATTTACTATCACAGTTTGAGATAAAGGAGGTTGAGAGAGGGCCTTCAAGTAGATCTCTTCTCCACTAATTAGTGAGATGAACCACTTTGAACCCACAAGGAATATAGTAGTCATACTGATAGTCGTGGCATCAAGACAAATGTTATAAGTTGATTCTCCAAGATATATTGTGTTATTCCTACTTACCAAACCTTATATGAACTTCAAAATTCTTTAGGGAAAACGGGTGCAAAGACCACTACGGAATTGTGGCCCCCAAATCCAAAAGAGTTTGAAATCCATGCACAAAAAAACTTACTTGTTAATCATAATGCATAATACTCCAATTTGATAAGCATTCTCTAAAAACACCAAATGAAATTCCTAAGGCTTGCAATGCATTCAAAACATTAATCTGACTTTGAACATGACTTGAATATATAACAAAATAATCCTATTCAAAACAAATCTATAAGTAAATTATTGAGAAAATTAATGTCGTTTTTGTTTATAAGAGACTAGAGTTAGTTGCAAATAGCTATCTCATCGACATGGACTTCATGTTGCTTCTTAATGTTGGCAACAATGTCAAAAGTCACCGCAGGCTCTGGATTTTGCAACAACAGATAACATAGTGGAGACACATTAAATAGCTACATGAAACATGTTGTAGCTTTTGTTGTGGTAACTATAATATTTATTGACATGAGATTGTATGCCATCTAGGCATGTTAGTTGGCTATTGCAAATGATCAATCCAAGAGAATGAACTTACAAATTGATTGATTGTAGCATGAAGCGAGCCAGTTGTTATGGCCTTGATTGTTGCAATGGCCTCTAGCCCTCCAGCAGCACCTAGACAATGCCCTATCATCCACTACATGCACGCTTTTTATAGAATCATGATCCCAATTGACCAACTATTCATTATGCAAATTAGCTTCATAAAGTTTCTAGTGAGTGATTGATTATGATTTGCAACAAGCTTATATACTTATGCATGGAGTGTTACGGCTCGTCAATTTCTTCATTGTAATTGATGTTTTTTTTTTCCTGATGTATGTTGTCATTTATGGTGATTGGAATCAAACTCCTACCCTCAATGAGACGAAATGAGGCCCTCACCAACTCCCCACTTATTGCCAAGAGATATCCTATTTAGAGATGGGACAACATATAATGAGTTTATTCCCCTAGTAGACATGGGGAAATAAACAATTACACATGCTTTTCCCATAAACCTATTCATATTTTTATTAATTGAGAGTAAAGGGATTGTGAAACACCTTAATGCCTTTTCCGATGTGGAACTCAAGCTATTGAATACGACATGTATATATTGTCGCATAATGCATACTAGAATAGCACCTCCATTGTGCTAAAAGCAATTTTATGATGGAGAGAGAGAGAGAGAGAGAGAGAGAGAGAGAGAGAGAGAGAGAGAGAGAGAGAGAGAGAGAGAGAGAGAGAGAGAGAGAGAGAGAGAGAGAGAGAGAGAGAGAGAGAGAGAGAGAGAGAGAGAGAGAGAGAGAGAGAGAGAGAGAGAGAGAGAGAGAGAGAGAGAGAGAGAGAGAGAATGTCATTGCTCTCCCCACTTGTTAGTGTCATACAAAAAAAAGCATTTAGAATTATCAACTAAGTGTGGGGAGCCCAAAAAGGTTGCCCCTTTCCAAATACATAAAAAACCAATTGTTAGAAGATATAGTAAGTATGAATGTATGTCTTTTTGCTAACACAGGTTGAGATATGCTTCTGTTGCACCCTATCGCTTCCCCATTATCAAAACCATGTATATGTCTTTCAAGAACAGATTGCTTATCATATTTAGCTTCTATATACTAAGGAATGGATTTTATAGTAACATTTCCACCAAGTAAAGTAGCCTCTACAATTTGTTAAGATTGTTTGATTGTTGAGTATAATGGAAAGCTCCTCAAAACATTTCTCTTGTAAAAGATGGCAAGGCATTCTATTGTGGCTAAATGATTTTTGTGACCCACATTTTTAGTTTTTAGAAGTGCATTATCCTCCAAGCACTCCATACACTCATGACATCACTTGATTATTGTTGAAAGGTTCTTGAAGTAGGCACATTTTCTTGTAGTCTACAACTCTATTTATTTTTGGATATTTTGGTGATATAGATTCGCCATGTCCATAAGGTGACACCAAATTTATTTCATGCTTTTTATAAGGTTGTTATGCATCCAACATATTCATTGACTATTGATGGATGTTGCTCATCATTCTAAAGACCATGGACAACTTGGGATTGTTGACTGCATTTTGGAAGATCATTTGTGACAGCTTGTTTCACAACACCTTTGCCTTGTAGAAAATAACAAAAGAATTTTTGTTAACACAAACATTGATCCCTACGTGTTCTTTTAGTTTTACCCACTTTCCTTAGATTCTTCCATTCCCACCATTACTATTGAATCTTAACATTTAATGTTCCAAATATTCCAAAATAGTAGATCAATTACATATAGTTTATCAACACTCAGAAATTATTTGTATCGGGCATCAGTCTTTATTTGAATTACTTTTCTAGATTTCTATGTTAGGCTTTCCTTTTCTCAACATGTATGGGAATTCAAAGAAAAAGTATGATAGATATTGTTTGCCAACTATTATGATCATAATGAGACACTTGAGAAGCTAAAGTTTTTCATTTGGTAAAACCAATTACTGGCATCATGTCCTATGCTTATCCCAAAATCATTTCAAAATTCAAGCATAAATGCTACAAATTGAAAAACTACATGTTAATTTATGTTGATGACATAGTGGCTTTTTGGCTTATTCCAATTTTCTCAATAAGCAGAGAATTTTTTCGAAAATAGGCCATTTATAGACAAACTCAAAACCCAACTAGATTCAACCTTCTCGTCAAGTCTACGACTACCAATTACATCCAACTCCATTTTCATTTATCAAGGCTAATCTTCCCACATGCGGTGAGTTGGTGCATTGTACTAGAGTTGGCTGGCCCACCCAGGTTTGATTTTTTGTGATCCCACACGTTGGTAATACCAAAAGCATTTATTAAGGTTAATGTGTCCTTTTGGGTCTTATAAAGCTTTACACACACACACACATTTAAACTTACATACACTTTTGTATGCATGGGTGAGGGGACCATGCATCCTCCTCCCCTCACCCATGCATACACATTTTTTGAACTAAAAAACTTGGGGAGGAGGATGCATGTATGGGGAAAAGCATGCATGGCCCTCCTCCCCATGCATGCATCTAAGGAGAGGAGGTTTTGGACACATGCATGTGTATGGGGTGAGAGGATGTATGTATGTGTGAGAGGAGGATCTATGCCCTCTTTCCAATACATTTTTCATAGGCCGGGCCCACCTCCACGAATTCAAATTCCCCCCCCCCCCCCCCCCCCTCTCTCTCTCTCTCTCTCTCTCTCTCTCTCTCTCTCTCTCTCTCTCTCTCTCTCTCTCTCTCTCTCTCTCTCTCTCTCTCTCTCTCTCTCTCTCTCTCAATTGCTCTCGCCCCCATTCTCAGCCCCACTCTCAACGAGAGGCTATTGTTAAGATGAGATTTTGAGAACGTAGCCACAAAAAGCAACAAAGAACACAAGCAAGCGTTGACAGGATATTTTGAGGACATTGCCACATGAAGCCATCTAGAAGTAAAAACCACAAGCTTTTGATGGATCTGGAGCTTAACTCAAAAGAAGGAATGGCAAGTTTGAGAGAGACCATGCATTTTTCAAAATTCCAGACCATCGCTCTGGTCTGACGCCCACCACCGGTCTCTGGCCTACCCATTGGGAATGATTTACACATGAAGCTCTGATCCCCAAAGATCAATTAAGAATCTTTATGTATTTTATTGTTTGTTTTGTCTCTACCTTGCAGGCTTATATTCTTTTGTCTTTGTTGTAGTGAGTAGACTAATAGAATAGCCTACAACTAATGACAGCTGGTCACAACTGTCAACAATAATGTACCTTGTAAATAGTAACAATGAAGTTTATCATTGATTTTTCTCCCTCAATGATAAAATTACATTGTTCTATTCTTAATAGAGTACGAAACCTCTCAAATTTACATCTACCTAATGACTTAGTAAAAATATCTGCCACTTGATCTTCAGATTTACAAAAAACAAGATCAATGGCTCCATCAAGATTTTCTCTCAAACAAAATGGTAGGGTATTTCGATGTGCTTGGTTCGAGCATGTAGAACTGGATTTTTGGCAAGGTGAATGCAACTTTGATTATTGCAAGATATAGTAGTCGCATCCACCTATGGTTGACCTAAATCCACAAGGAATCTTCGTAACCATACCGCTTCTTGTGTAGCATTGCTGAGTGCTCAATATTCAGCTTCTGTCGATGATAAGGCTACTATAGATTGCTTTCTACTGCTCCATGAAATTGCAGCTGTACCATAACTGAATGTATGACCACTAGTAGATCTTCTATCATCAATATTACCTGCCCAATCGACATCTGTATAACCTACAAATATTGGCGCTTCAGGCTGATCATACTTCAAACCAAAATTCAATGTCCCTCGAATGTATCTGAGAATACGTTTAGCAGACTTCCAATGTGCTTGACTAGGATCTTTCATAAATTGACTAACAACACCAACAGCATAAGAAATACCAGGTCGTGTGTGTGTCAAATTAATCAAACTACCCACAGCTGTCTATACAAATAAGCATCCACTTTCTCAAATTCATCATATGCAGTAAGCTTCATGTTGACATCCATAGGTGTACTCAAAGGCTTACAATCCTGCATATTGAACTTATAAAGCAAATCTCGTGCATATTTGCTTTGTGTAAGAAAGACCATGTCTTCTTTTTGCCATACTTCAATGCCAAGACAATAGTACATCAATCCTAGATCACTCATGTCAAAAGCATTGGAAAGATCTGATTTTATTTCATCAATTAAGCTCTCATTACTTCCTGTAATAATCAAATCATCCACGTACAACACAATGAACACTATATCTAAGTCTTGCCTTAGAGTCTAAAGATTAGGATCAGCATCACTCTTTACCATTCCCCTTCGCTTGAAGTGTTCATCAATGCAAGAGTACCACGCCCGTGGTGCTTGTTTCAATCCATAAATGGCTTTGTTGAGCTTACAAACAAGATGCTCTCTCTCTGGCTCAACAAATCCTTGAGGTTGTACTAAGTACACCTCTTCACCTAGCACTCCATTAAGAAAAGCAGATTTAACATCCATTTGCTGGATCTTCCAACCATAGAAAACAGAAATAACAATGATAGAACATATAGTTACCATCTTAGCTATGGGTGCAAAGGTTTCCTCAAAATCAATACCTTCCTACTGCTCAAATCCTCTCGCAACCAACCGTGCTTTGTACTTGTTCCATCAGTTCCATATTTGATCTTGTATATCCATTTGCAATTGATAGGCGTCTTACCATCAGGTAGCTCAACCAAGTTCCACGTCCTATTTTTCGTTATAGCTTCCATTTCTGTTTCCATAGCTTCACGCCACTCCTTGTGCTCCTTTGCTTTATCAAAAGTTTTTGGTTCTTGAGCCTTGAGCACAGAACCCATTAGGGCTAGATTCATCTCTAATCTTGCAGGAGGTTTTCGATTTCTACTTGATCTTCTAAGCTCTCCGTGCTCACTTGATTCGGGAGTATCTCCCTTATTAGCATCACTTGTTACTGACAAGTACCACTTAGGTGCTCTCCTAGGAATCTCATTACTGACCCTGTCTTTTTCCATTGGCTCTTCCATATCGACACCAACTTCTTCCTTCACTTTCACTTTAGCTTTATCATCAAAGGGATCAATTGTCAATTTTATTTGGTCATTTTGACCCATCTCATCAAAAGTAGCATCTCTGGAAATCACGATCTTTTGTGCATCTGTGTCATACATCCTGTATGCCTTGGCTCTTTCATCATATCCAAGGAAAATACACTTAACAGCTTTTGCATCCAGCTTCTTTTGTTTTTCATCAGGTACATGAGCGTAAGCATCACAACCAAATACTCATAAATGAGAAACATTAGGTTTCTTTCCAATAAAAGCTTCGTAAGGTGTCTTACCCTCCACGGACTTTGTAGGACACCCATTTAAGATATGAGTAGTTGTGTTGCATGCTTCTGCCCAAAAAGTATTTGGCAAACCCTTGCTTTTAAGCATTTCCCTAGCCATCTCCACAAATGGATCTGTTTTTCCGTTATGCAACTCCGTTCTGTTGTGGTGAATAGGGTGTAGTGGTTTGTCTCTTGATCCCCTGATCCTTGCAAAAGTTTATAAACTCTGTTGAAAAATACTCATCGCCACCATCTGATCTGAGGGTCTTAATATAACAACCTGTTTGTTTTTCAACTAGAGCCTTGTGAAAAAGGTGAGTTGAGAGGGCTTCCACCTTTCTCAGGAAAGCGTATTCGATTCAATTACAACAGTGACGATGAGATGGAGGGAGAGGTAGCCATTACTTCTAATTCAGCAGAAGAGTTGAGATCTTCAGGGGTGGTGAAGCTTAAGGGATTACCCACACCAAGAGGAAAGCATCTAAGATTCAAGGAGAATGCCACTTCTTCAAATAATCAATTGAGGTGATCTGACTCATTCAAATATGTTGTTCTAGTTGAAATATAGCATAGATGAGTGAAGTTTCCCAAGTCCAAAGACATTGTTTAACTTAATGCATATTTTGTGCAATTTTATAAATCCTTATTATTATTCATCTCAGCAAAGCGATGTTTTGTCAAATGCCACTGCATACTTTCAGGCTTAGATTTCCAAATGATTCCAATTCTCTCTCTCTCTCTCTCTCTCTCTCTCTCTCTCTCTCTCTCTCTCTCTCTCTCTCTCTCTCTCTCTCTCTCTCTCTCTCTCTCTCTCTCTCTCTCTCTCTCTCTCTCTCTCTCTCTCTCTCTCTCTCTCTCTCTCTTTCTCGTGGATGCTTTTATACTTATTCACACCATGCCATGCCAGTATACACCGATAAATGACAACAAGCTTCCGACACTTCAAAGTTTATAAGATCCAAATTATATACCACTTCTAAACTTGCAAAACATCTTTTCAAAAATCTCCCTCTTCTTTTTTCAAATTAAAAAGGTTTTCCACTTTTTTCAAAAGAATGAGATTCACTACTCCAATCTCAAGACTAGAAATCACCTTCCAAAAAACTTCATGATAAACCAATATACAAAACAAAGTTTCGATAAACACTCCTCACTACTTTTTGTGAAGGAAAGAGTTCCAGGTTGCTATGATTGTGAATGCTCCCTATGATACTTGCATTCTTTGAAGTCATCTTTTGGTAAGAAGCATTCTTTACATCTTTTCTATGTTCAACATCTTATATTCTTATGCATAATTAGCTTGATTTTAGCTTATGATAATTGTTGTTTGAATACCCTCTTTTTGAAGCAATGGATTTGTTGTTTACATGTGATTGATGGCTCGTGATGGACAACCCATCGTCTCTTAATTAAAATGTGCCCATCTGCCTCATAAAGGCAATGATGGACTAATGCGCATCTTCTCCACCAAAAGAAACATGTCTTTTATACTTGCTTGGTAGCGATGGACCATCAAAAGTCCTGAGCAAATTCTAGCTGAAGAATGTAGTAGGCATGGCTCTATTGGCATCAAAATCAATGAAAGACTAGTCGTTGTTCAAGCGATGGACAACATGCTAGTAAAGTTTGTTTTCACCTGATTTTTTGGTGTATGTTTGGCCACCAGTCCAGATGGCTATGAAATGGTCATTTTTCAAAAAAGAATTTCCAAAATACACTTCCAATCCAGCAATGGACAATCAAAAGGCTACACTCCTTTTGTCATAAAAAATGTTTAGAATAAAAATGATGTTTGGTGGTCAACAAGTCATTTTAACATCTCTTTTCAGAGGTTTTTTCTATTTCATATAGAAGATAGATCATTTGATTTGTGAAAATTGTAGCATACTTTGTCAAATACGGCCTACTATCATTTCTATTTTGGTTCGAGTTCGGACCATACGCTACTTTACCTCCACGAAGGTATGTCATTTATCAAGACAATCTAAAACAAGTGGGCTTCATAATTTTTCTAGGAACCTAGATTTGATTCTCAAACGAAGATATGAGAAAGAAATTATATGTGTTTTGGCTGATTGTGTCTTTAAAAGAAAACAAGGTATTCACGGATATAACATGGCATCCTCTCAAGAAACCACGTCTAGAACATCCAGGTATGACTTCTTGTTACGACTTTCAGATTGTATACAAACCATATGCATCATGAATAAATCATGGGATAATCATGTCCATTGTACTTGATATCTACCTCTCTTCAATATGCTTAGATAATGACATATCTTCCAATTATATTAGAAACCACAATAACTAATGATTTAAGCCCAAACCTAATCATAGGGTTTTCAATATAACATTCTTAGATAGCATGGATATGCATAAGAAATGAAGTTTTTACATAAGGGTTAGAATGCCACGGATCTTGCCCTAAAACCTAGTAAAAACATTGGAAATTCTATTTACAAACCGATCTAACTATTCTTGAAAAACTTAAGCCTAAACCTACAATAAGGACTCCAATAAAACGGTCTTAGACAACATGGAAATGCATAAGATACGTTGTTTTTACAAAAGGGTTAGAATGGCACGGATCTGCCCTAATACCTAGTAAAGACATTGGAAATCACTTACTGATAACTAATTATGTCTATCCGCAGTAATGTCCCCATACCATGGTTGTTATATGATTTCTATATAACAATGATGGCTCTACTTAGAACCTACCTTGTTAAGTGTTATTACACCAACACTTCTCTAATGACAAAGCCAAAGACCAAGATGATGAGGGGGAATATTATTCCTCTAATGCTTCTATATCTAAGCCCAAGAAAAAGAAGATCAAGTGCTTTTATTGTGGCAGGAAAGGTCATTATGCCACCACTTGCTTCAAGAAGAAGAATCAATTCAAGCAAGCCAACATCTCTAATGAGAAAGAAGACTCTATTACAAGTGATGGAGAAGGCTCTCTTATGGCATCAAGCTTTTCCTCTTCCACCTTCAACAAGGATGACTCATGGTATATTGATAGTGGAGTATCTTCACATATGTGTGGCTCCAAGCACTCTTTTCCATCTATTATGCCTTATGAAGGCGTCAAGAAGACCATATACATTGCAAGTGAGCATGAGTGCAATATTGAAGGAGTAAGGAGTCATGACTAGATACTCATCCATTACGAAGGCCTTTAGTGCTTTACACTCTCTATTTCAAAAGTGGTTGTGAATAGAGATGTCATATTGCATGAAGATTCAACTTTGGAAGTGGCTGAGATCAAGGCTGTCAACAATCAAATATGCAACATCAAGCATTCACCATAAGCAATCACCAAATAGGGAGGCGGAAGAAGAACATGCAATATCACTATCTAACACTGAATGTCAAATGTACAAATAAACCCTGAACCCTGATAGAGAGAGAAAACCTACGAGTAGACTACTAGACTAGCCTACGGCTAGTTACAGCTGGTAATAGCTGTCAGTAGTAACGTACATTGTGAGCAGTAACTAAGAAGAGTAGCAATGAAGTTTATCATTGATTTCTAACACTTTCCCTCAATGATAAAATTACATTTTTCTATTCCTAAGAGACTACGAAGGTTCTCAAATTTACATTTACCTAAAGACTTAGTAAAAATATCAGCCACTTGATCTTCAGATTTACAAAAAAACTAGATCAATGGCGCCATATCTGAGTGAATATAACCTTCAATCTTCCTACAGTAGTTGTATATGGACCATTTCTAGACAATGTGAGTTCTGCAAGAGTTCTTGATGGGCAGATTTGTCAAGATCTTGAAAAATCTCAGTTTTTTGGCACTTTCTCTTAAATATTTCTATATCTTACCATTGGATATTCACAAAACTTTTACAGTAGCCAGATCTTGGTTAGATCTATCTAATAAGCTCTTTGCAAAGGCTACTTCCCAGCAGATCTCAAAAAATCATGGAAAAAGTGCATTTTTTTGGGGTCTTTTTGCAAAATTTTAAGATTTTCTGGAAAAAAACCCTTTCAGACTAGTATACACTTGTATCTCAGTCATATTCAGCATCCCAAAGAAACTCAAAAAAACTTGAAAAAAGTGCATTTTTTTGTGGGTTTTTTGCAAAATTTTAAGATTTTATGAAAAAAAAAACCCTTGTAGACTGGTATACACTTGTATCTCATTTAGATTCAGCTGCTCACCAATCTTAAAGAGTTACTTCCCAAGGTAACTCAAAAAATCTTGAAAAAAGTGTATTTTTTTGTGATTTTCTTGCAAAATTTTGAGATTTTCTGGGAAAATACCCTTTCAGACTGGTATGAACTTGTATCTCAGTCAGATTCAGCTTTTCACCAAGCTTCAAGAGTTACTTCCCAAGGAAACTCAAAAAATATTGAAAAAAGTGCATTTTTTTGTGGTTTTTTTGCAAAATTTTAAGTGTTTTTGGAAAAAAAAAAACCCTCGCAAACTGGTATGCACTTGTATCTCAGTCAGATTCAGCTACTCACCAAGCTGTAAGAGTTACTTCTCAGGGAAACTCAAAAAATCTTGAAAAAAGTGCATTTTTTTGTGGGTTTTCTGTAAAATTTTAAGATTTTCTGGAAACAAACCCTCAAAGACTGGTATGCACTTGTATCTTAGTCAGATTCACCTGCTCAATAAGCTACAAGAGTTACTTTTCAGGAAAACTTAAAAAATCTTGAAAAAAGTGCATTTTTTTTGTGGTTTTTTTGGCAAAATTTTAAGATTTTGTAGGAACAAACCCTTGCAGACTGGTATGCACTTGTATCTCAGTCAAATTTACCTGCTCACCAAGCTGCAAGAGGTACTTCCCAAGGAACATCAAAAAATCTTGTAAAAAGTGCATTTTTTTGGGGTTTTTTTTGCAAAATTTTAAGATTTTCTGGGAACAAACCCTCGCAGACTAGTATGCACTTGTATCTCAGTTAGATTCAGCTGCTCACCAAGCTACAAGGGTTACTTTCCTAGGGAACTCAAAAAATCTTGAAACTGTATTTTTTTTGGGGTTTTTTGGCCAAATTTTGAAATTTTCTAGGAACTAATCTTTGCAGGCTGGTATGTGCTTGTATCTGAGTCAGATCCACTTGCTTACCAAGCTGCGAGAGTTACTTCCCAGGGAAACTCAAAAATTTATTGTTTGAGAAGGTTCTAGGCCACTTTTTCCTCTTGGGAACCTTCATGGGGGCACTTTTTTTGGGATCTAACTCTCGCAGACTTCTCTATGTCCTTGTCTCAGTGAGATGGAACTTCAGAGAGCTCTGCGAAGGTTAGTTTTGAGTTTTGAATTTTTTTTTTTTTCATTTTTACAAGGGATTTTTGAATTTTTATGGGTTTTTCTTTGTTTTTTAAAAATCTATTGGGAAGTAAATTGAGATGCAGTTATGACATGATAACAATGAAATTCAATGATCATGATTTTTCCAAAAACAAAGTTTAGTCATGCTAAGCATGATAAAATAAGTAACAAATGTAACAAAGAATGAGCGGCCTTTTGAGCATTCTATGTGTAATAGTAATGCAACTTCAATGGGTATAATGGACATGCTATTATGTATGTATGTTTTCGACCACAAGTACTATCGAGAGATGATGAATGAATGACAAGGTTTGTTTTCAACCTTTCACTTGAATGATATTTTCGTGTGAACGATTGATATGCATGACAAATATTACCTTCTTCAAGCCTAGAAATCTAAAGCTCTAGAACCATTTTCCTTGATAACATTCCTCAAAGGCATCTCCATCAACCACCAAAGTCAAGAAGGACAAATCAAAGGTGAAGTGCTACTATTGTAGCAAGATGGGACATTATGCCTCGGAATGCTTCAAGAGGAAGCAAGATCAAAGCCAAGCCAACATGAGCAAAGAGGAGGAGGAGGAGAGTTCACATGAGGACTCTCTCATGATGTCCATATTTTCTTCAACAAGCTTCAAAGGAGAAGATCCTTGGTGGATTGACTCGGGTGCTAGTTCACACATGACTAGTAAAAGGGAGTTTTTCTCTTCTCTCTTATCTTATGATGGACCTATAAAGTCTATCTATACAGCAAATGATGAAGCTTGTAAGATTGAAGGAGTTGGTAGCATTCCCCTTTGCTTAGGATCTTCCAAAAAGATCAACATAGAAGGTGTTTTGTACATTCCTACAATAACAAAGAATCTACTAAGTGTTGGCCAAATGGTAGACAATGGTTTTAATGTTGATTTTGCTTCAAATGAATGTTTCATCAAGAAGAAGGGTAAGATAGTGGCTAAGGGCACTAGACTTGGCAAACTTTATAAGTTGGATGCATTTGTGGATACTAATGTTGTCATGTTGGCCGAGAAGAGCAAGATATCTACCTTTACTTTATGGCACAAAAGACTTGGACATGTCAACTCGGGTTCCATGGAGGCTATGATCAAGGAGGAGTATGCTTTAGGCCTACCAAGGTCTATTGGGAAGGAAGACAAGGTTTGTGAAGCTTGTGCCTTATCCAAGGCACATAAGAAGGTGTTTCCTAAATCCATCACAAAGTCATCTCATCCTCTTGAACTCATACACTCGGATGTGCACATTGCTAGCACCAAATCTAATGGAGGTTCATCCATGTTTTTAACCTTCATTGATGACTACTCAAGATATTGTTGGGTGTTCTTACTTTCCTTCAAGTCTCAAGTATTTGATACTTTTGTAAAGTTCAAGTTGTTTGTGGAAAAGCATCATAATCATAGCATCAAGATTCTTAGAAGTGACAATGGTGGAGAATTCATCTCCAATGAGTTCAAGGCCTTTTGTGAGGAGGAAGGGATCAAGAAAGAGACTTCTTGTCCTTACACTCCTCAACAAAATGGAGTTTCTGAAAGAAGGAATAGAACATTATGTGAATGTTCTAAGGCTTTAAGATTAGATGCTTGTTTGCCCAAATCCTTTTGGGGTGAGTCTCTTGTATGTGCAAACTACTTGATGAATAGGGTGTCTTGCAAAGCAATTGAAGGCAAAACTCCTTATGAGATGTTGTATGGAAAGAAACCCAATCTTAATCACTTGAAAGTTTTTGGGTGTATATGTTATGTGCATGTGCCATTGGAAACAAGAACCAAGGAGGATCCATCTTCCACAAGAGGGATCATGCTTGGATATGCAAGCTCAAGCAAGGGCTACAAAGTCTATCTCTCATCCTTGAACAAATTTGTTGTTTCAAGGGATGTCATCTTTGATGAACATCATATGCATATGCTTGAAGAAGGCTCAAGTGCTCCAACAATCAAGAAGAAGATGGCCAAGGAGCAAGATCTTGGTTTTGAGGAGGAGCTCATGGAGGAGCAAGCACCAAACCCACCTATCACACCAAGGAGATCTTCAAGGGCAAAAGTGGAGCCATCAAGGCTCACATATCAAGGCAAAGGACAGCAAGTTGAGGGTATCTCATCCACTTCTTATGCTTTATCTAGTTTTGAAGAACCGTCTAATGTTGAAGATGCATTGAACTCCAAAGAATGGTATAAAGCTATGTTGGATGAGTATGATGCCTTGATTGAGAATGAAACTTGGTTGCTTGTTGAGAGACCTCAAAGGAATGTAATAGGATGCAAGTGGGTCTTCAAGCTTAAGTTGAATGCAAATGGGAGTGTTAACAAACATAAAGCAAGATTAGTTGCAAAAGGTTATGCTCAAGAGAGAGGGATAGACTATGAGGAAACTTTTGCACCCGTGGCCAAGATGGTCACAATAAGACTAATCATTGCACTTGCATCACATTTTGGATGGATTCTATGTCAAATGGATGTCTCTAATGCTTTCTTGAATGGTTTTTTGGAAGAGGATATCTATATGGAGCAGCCACAAGGGTTCATCAAGCATGGAATGGAGAACAAAGTATGCCATCTCCAAAGAAGCATCTATGGCTTGAAGCAAGCCTCGAGATCTTGGAATTCAAGACTACATTGCTATCTTATTTCACTTTCTTTTGTTCAAAGTGAATATGATCCCACTCTTTACATTAAGTTTGATGATGTTGGTATTGTACTTTTACTCATTTATGTAGATGACATCATCATTAGTGGAAATAGTGTTGATGGTATTGAAAAAATCAAGATAGATCTATCCTTAGAGTTCAAGATGGTAGATCTAGGGTGTCTTCACTTCATCTTAGGCATAGAAGTACTTAGAGGGTCTGATTTTATCTTTATAAGTCAAGTAAACTATGCTCAAAGTCTTTTGAAGAAGTTTAAGATGGAAGTATGCAAAAGAGTTGACACACCAATGGAGCAAGATGTAAAAGTGCCAAATGAAGATGATGAAAGATCCTTCATGGACATCACTTTGTTTAGGCAACTTATAGGTTCCTTAATGTGGATCACTATAACTAGACCAGATCTTAGCTTTAGTGTATGTAGGTTGAGCCAATCCATGCAAAAGCCATTGAATATCCATTGGAAAAAGGCTAAGAGGATTCTAAGATACATCTCGGGTACATTGGATTTTGGGATTCTATATAGAGGAGATGTGATTAACCTTCATGCATTTAGTGATTCAGATTTTGCAGGGGAAAAGAGGGATAGGAAATCAACAAGTGAACTTTCATAGGAGAAGGTGTGGTTTCATGGCTTTCAAAAATGCAAGAAACTATATCTCTATCTTCAACCGAGGCCGAGTACAAAGCTTTGACAACCACTACAAAGGAGGTACTTTGGATCAAGAGATTATTGGTGGAGCTAAAGATCATGGATTCAGAGGAGGCACCAATCATCTACAATGACAATATATCAGCCCAACACCTTGCATCTAACCCAATCTTCCATGCAAGATCTAAGCACATTGAGATATGCCATCACTTTGTGAGAGAAATGGTGCAAGCCAAGGAGATTGCTTTGGAGCATGTTCCAAGCAATGAATGTGTAGCTGATCTACTTACTAAACCACTTCAAAAGACACCTTTTATGAAGTTCAGATCATCACTTGGAGTGATTAGTAAAGCAATGATTGAACCAAGCTAGATAGTGAGGAGGAGTGTTAAAAATTCACAATTCTAGCTTGACTAGTTTTGGTCATATGACTTGTAAATAGTTAGATGGTCATGATGTGGCTTGTCACACGTGCCAAATAGCATAGGATTCCATTCATAAGGATGTTCTCAAGTAGACCTAAGTGTTAGAACCTTTGGAATGAGTCCAAATTATGCTTAGATACAAGGGAGAAAAAATAGGAGCTATTTTTGGTAATTTTTGCATTGTTGAGGGATCTCCAAGATTCCAACCCTAACTTGGTAGGGATGAAAGATCCACCAAAATTAGCATTAGGGATAGGTTTAGGGCTACTCATACCTGCCCAAAACCGTGATGGATCATGTATATATAGGTGATGATATCTCACCAAAATCAATCAAGCAATTTCATGATTTTTCTCTCATAATGGTGCAATTGCTCTCTATGTTCATAATTGTTTGAGTGCTTGTGATTACTAATGATTATAGGATTGAATGTAGGTCTGGTGTACAGTACTCAGACTGTGGGAGGCCGTACTTTCACACGTGTGAAGCCTTCTTCAAGGATTTGGGCCATTTAGTGAGGTTCAAGCATAGATTTTTGATGGATTTTGATGGTTCAACTTGTGCTAATCTTATGAAATCATAATCTATTGTTTCCCTCATCATTTCAAGTGTTTTAGGATCCTTATTTGTTGTAATTTTTACATATGGATCCTACAAAATATGGAGTTCAAGATATTCCGGATGAGCCAACAATAAAACTGCCAAAAGTAGTTATATTGAAGGAGGACAAGATGGCAGGACCTATGACAAAGAAACAAGCTAAGCAACACTATAATACGGTCCTAAAATGAGAAAAATCATCTCGAAAAGTTGATTCTAAGAATGTACCACCCTTATTGAATAAAAGAAAAGGGAAAGTCAAGGATGATACTTCAAGTCAGAATTCTCGCAAGAAATCACCATCAAGGAAGTCGTCACCTTCAGAGAAGAGCACATTTTCTAGAGAGTCGTCACTTCCAAGATCGATTCCTACCAAGAAAGCTGAGAAAGAACAATCAGAAGAAGTCCAGCATGATATGTCAGAGCATTTCAAATGCTATACTTTGGATGATGTGGTGATTATGTTACCAAAATCTCATCATGAACATGAAGAGAAAGAATAAAAAACAAAGGAGGTTTACAATGGACCAGCTAGGACTCAACCAATGAATCTTGCTGAACCAAGAGAGCCTGAAAAGATTATTCAAGTTGGAGCGCAACTTACTCTCGAACAATTTCAAGCATTAAGAAAGTTATTGATCAAATATCAAGGCTTTATTGCTTGGACGTACAAGGATCTCAAATGGATTCCTACCTCAGTTATTGAGCATACAATACCCTTAATGCCTGATGCAGTTCCAAAGGTCACAAGAATTATTGTTGTAATCCAAACATTACGGATCTTATAAAGAAAGAGTTGCAAAGACTACTTGAAGTTGACTTCATTTATGAAAATGAACTTTCGGAATGAGTTTCGCCAATTGTTGTCAATCCTAAGAAGAATGGGAAGATGAGAATTTGTGTGAATCTGAAAACTTTGAACAAAGTGACACAAAAGGATCACTTTCTGTTACCCTTTACTGAAAACGTATTGGACCGTCTTGCTGGAGCGAAAATGTACAGTTTTCTGGATGAATTAACAAAAATAGGTCTTGGTTCCTATTTGTTTAAGGCCTTGTCTCATCTATCAAAGATGGATGGATCAACTCGGATTTTCAATAGCTATCTAACATACTTTGATTCTAGACAAGAGCTCAATCACACACAAAGCTATGATCAGCAAGTTTTTCACATATACTTCAAAAAACTAAGTAAAACTCATTATGGAAGAGCTACACAAGCACCTTGCTCTCGGGTAGAGAGAGAATAGACCAAAAGTTTGCAAGTCAAAAATTGATTCTCTCTCAAAAAGTTAAGTGTACAATGAGAGCTCGCTTCCATATAGTTGTAGCTCGAGTTCTTTCTTCAAAAACACATGTAAAATCCTCTAACAATGATTGGATCTCATGTATTGCACCTCTCATCATGATTGGACCTCTAGATTTGCACCTCTCAAGATGATTGGATGTCATGATTTTCACGTCACGATATAATTGGTCCTCATGATGTGCACCTCTAAACATGATTGGATCACATGATTTGCACCTCTTAATGTGATTGGCCCCATGATCTATGCCTCTTAATGTGATTGGGCCTTTTTAGCCATTGAGATGTGGATCTGGATACATACTAGCAAAATTTCAATCCTTACATTTTGTACAAGTGTTATCATCTCACAAGAACTCGAGTTGGAAGCATTTTGACTTTTCAAAATAAACATAAAAATATGTACAAGGTGGTGGTGGACATAGATCCACCCCCGTGATGATAACTAGCAAGTAAAATAACTAGTCTACTTTTATCAACTTTCACACTTCTCCTTAAAATAGAACTACTTATGCAATATTTTGCAAGATAGATTTGCTCACAACTCCCAAGGCTAATATATGCTTAGTAAATGAAGCCTTAATAAAAGGCTTAGTGAGAAGATCAGCCACACATGATGAAGTATCCACATGCTCCAAAACAATGTCCTTTGCTTGAACTTTCTCTCTCGCAAAGTGATGTGCCACTTTGATATGCTTGCTCCTTGCATGAAAGATGAGATTTGAAGCAGCCCTTGAGATGAGATATTTTCATACTTGATGATGGGAACATCCTCACTTGTGATGCACTTTAGCTCCACCAAAAGATGATTGATCCATAAATTCTCCTTGTTAGTGGTGGTGAGTGCCTTGTATCCAGCTTTAATTGATGAGAGTGAGATAGTGTCATGTTTCTTCAAGAGCTAAGAGATGACTCCATCTCCAAGATATATAGCAAATGCACCTATGGACTTCCTATCAACTACAAAATCTTAATTTGAAAAACCAATCAAGCAAAGGTAATCTCTTTGATACAAAATCCCATAATCTAGAGTGCTAGAAAGGTACCTAAGCACTCTCTTGGATAACTTCCCACGATGGATCAAAGGAGATTGCATATATTGACTCAATCTATTGACACAAAAGCAAAGATCAAGTTTAGTAATAGTCAACCAGATCAAGGAGCCAATGAGACTCCTATAATGAGTGATGTATCCATGAAGGAATGTTGTCTGGACGTCCATATGGTGAATGTCCAGATCCTCTGTAGTAGCTATAGACAGCAAGGTGCGAATATATTTATGCTTTACCACTGGACTAAAGGTCTCAGTATACTCTATTCCATAAACTTGCTCAAAACCTTTAACCACTAGTCGAGCTTTTCAGCTGGATATTGATCCATCTGGCTTAAGCTTTAGCTTGAAGATCCACTTAGAGTCAATAGGCTTTGTACCTGTAGGAGGATTGACAAGACTCCAGGTCTTGTTCTTCATTAAAGAATGATACTCAACATCCATGGCAACCTTCCATTCGTCTGCATTGGGCATTGATAGTGCTTCTGCTATAGAGGCAGGTTCATCATGACTGATGCCTGAGGGACAAAGCGATCAGGTTGCTATCATTGTCTTGCAGACCTTCGAACTGTAGGTGCTTGAGCGGATGATTCTCCTGGGTGAATGATTGGGATCGTTTCAGCTTGTGGTTGAACAGTCGTGGTCTAGGCCCATCGATGGTAAATGGAGCCGTTGGGACAACCTCATGTGTTTGAACATTCATAGGTTGATGTCTATCAATGGAGAATGGAGTTGTTGTGATAGAATCCTGCATTGGCAGCTTTTTCTTAAAGTCATGAGACTTGTCTTCAAGAAAGACAACATCACGGCTGACCTGTAACATCATATATACGATATGCCTTGTGTGATGTTGAATAGCTGATAAAGATATATTTGCAGCTTACTAAGTCTAGTTTCTTCCTCAGATAAGACAATATTTGATCATAGTAGAGACATCCA
Source organism: Diphasiastrum complanatum (assembly GCA_029204225.1). Taxonomy (NCBI): domain Eukaryota; kingdom Viridiplantae; phylum Streptophyta; class Lycopodiopsida; order Lycopodiales; family Lycopodiaceae; genus Diphasiastrum; species Diphasiastrum complanatum. Next base: position 12,228 of record MU835267.1, on the reverse strand, counting down.
AATACACGTAAGAGTTTTAGACTTGGTTTGTAGCCATAGTAGGCTTCAAACGGTGTCTTGGAATCAACTACCTTAGTGCTGGAATAATTTTGGCTATAGAAATCACTTCTGCCCAAAAGTTCTAGGGCAAATGAGCGTTGATTGTCATGGATCATGCAACTTCTAGTAGTGTATGGTTCATCACTCAGCTATGCCATTCTGTTGTGGAGTGTGGCTGGCCGTGAACTGATGGTGCACGCCACATGATGAAAGGTAGTCCGTCATTTCATTTGATATATACTCTTCCCCTGAATCAAACTGTAGGGCCTTGATTCTCTGACCAGTTTGATTCTCAACATATTGCTTGAATTCCCTTCTGACTTGTTCTTTATGAACATGACTCTGGTAAATCGGGAGTAGACATCAATGAATGTACTAAAATACAGAGCTTGACCCAAAGAAGGTATGCTCATAGGACTGCATAGGTCACTGTGTATTAGTGACAAAATGGACTTTGATCTCTTGGGTTGTCCTCTTGGAAATCTTGTTCTAGGTTGTTTCCCTAGTAAACAATTTTCACAGACAGTCTGATAAGCTGTAGTAACAACATTGATATTCATGTCCTTGACCATTTTGTTATGATGCATGTACAAGATTGAACGCATGTTTAAATGACTTAGTCTTTGATGCCAAACATTAACATCTGTACTACTCACCAAAAGTGCATAATCGTGACTCAGAATATAAAAATTTCCTTCTATGTGTGCAGAGTGGATTTCTTTTGAGTTCTCATAAAAAATAGTACATCGACTAGTAGTAAACAAAGTTCTATAGCCTTGATCAACGATCTTGCTAATAGACAATAAATTCTTTGTTAATTTGGGTACGTAAAGTACACCATTTATATGTCTAGTGATGTCATCAAAGAACTGGAGTCGAATGGAGCCTTGGCCTTCACTTGGTGTGAACTTGAGTCACCGAAGAAGATGTACTTGGATTCCGTTGTTGTGAGTGTAGATAATATGTTCTTACATGGTGACATGTGTTGTGAAGCACCTGAATCAAGATACCATTGATAGGCATCTCTACTTGGTTGGTCTTGTACCATCAATGCCTTGTCATCTTCTTGTGGATTTTTGACAATGTCAGAACCTCCTTCTTAGTGCTGCTGCATCTTCTTCCTCGCTTTGTTGTGCTTGAAGATGTGACAATCCTTAATGTCATGGTTTGATCTTTTGCAATATATGCAGAAGAGTTTGGTCTTGGACGATTGTTTTTTATTGTGTTGTTGTTGTGACTGTTGCATTGAGACTGGCTGCCCTGCCTTTGTCTTCTTGTCCTTGAAGTTATTTTTCTTGGACTGATACTTATTAGAGTACAATGCCATTGACTTGGTACTCGTTGTAGATAAGCTTTTTCTCCTGACTACTTTCTGCAACAGGCTTGCTGTCAACTTATGGAGAGACAACACATGAGTATTACTTAGAAGCAATACTAAGTTGTCATAGGAGGATGGAAGACTGGTGAGAAGAGACATCGTTGACTCTTCTTCTGAAATAGGGGAACCTATAACAACAAGTTGATTCAGCAATTGTTTGAACTCGTTCAGGTAATCGCTGACTGAGGTGCCTTCGCTCATCTTGAGTGTTAGTACCTTTTTCCTTAGAAAGAAATGAGTCGATACATCTGAAGTCTCGTAGATGCTTGTTAGGATATCCCACGCTTATTTGGAGGTGGTGCTATAAGATACATGGGCGATCTGAGTGTCCTTTAGATTTAGGGATACGATGGCAAGTGCTTTGCCATCCTTCGCTTCCCATGCTGGAAGCAGTTTAGGTTCTGCCAATCTGGCTATAGAACCGTTTAGATATCCCCATAGCTCCCTCTCGATTAAGATCATCCCCATCTTGAACTTCTACATGTGGAAGTCATCTCTGTTGAATTTGTTAATCAAGCGGATATATGAGGTTGAACCTTCCATTAGAATCAAGGAACAAAGATTGAACACAAACAGATGAACAACTTCTATGAAATAAGAACGTACTAAGTTATATTGTAAATCATAGACTCTAGTAGTCCAACGAACCAGAGCTTTGATACCAATTCTGTTGGAGGATGAGTGATGTGACGATGAGACGATGACATCGGATGAAAGACGATATGAACAAAGTCTCAACCAACAGGAGAAAAACGATGAAACACAGTGATGATTGCGATTAACATGAACGTGGATTACTTGGAGAACGGAGATTATGAGCTATTCTTTAGATTATCAAAATAGGAGTCTTAGACTGCCATCAAAGAAAGATTGCGAAAATGATTAGGCATCTTGGACAGCCATGTAATCCTCTATTTCTGATAACCGTGTTTGTGTAAGAGGAGTGAGAGAGATAGATACATTCAACAAGAATGCAAAAAATGGAACAATATTGAATTTGTATATTAATCTCATAAAAGAACAATCAGATCACAATAAATTGCGCTAATAAGCGCATGATCCTACTTATAGATTCAAAACAATAGCTAAAGTTCTAAATCTCTCTCTCTCTCTCTCTCTCTCTCTCTCTCTCTCTCTCTCTCTCTCTCTCTCTCTCTCTCTCTCTCTCTCTCTCTCTCTCTCTCTCTCTCTCTCTCTCTCTCTCATATCACTAACTCTGAGGAGTCAACTACTGAAGACATGTTCTGGTCGTTTGATCACTCTATTGATTACCCACACTCTGCATCTATTGTGCTCTTTCTGCACACCTCTCTTCAAGTTGCTCAAATGTATATATAGTTGTCAAAGGCTCTTTAGTTATTCTAATTACAGTTTAAAAGATCATTAACAAATGTTGAACATGATCCGTAGATCGGTTATTGGAGCATCGTGAAGACATGAAGAAATACATAAGAACGATCTCCTTCGTACGCGTCAGGAGCGTGAATGTGTGGCCCCGTTTTAGCCGTAGCCTGTCCGAAGTTCCTTCGTAAGTCGTTTGTTCACTCCATAGGTGACCGTTAGTTGCCTTCGTTGGTAATCGTAAGTAATAACTCATGTTGTTTGGTCCGTTGATGTTTGTCGACTTCGTAGATGACCACAAGTAGTGACTTACGGTGTTTGACGATGAGAAAGGTCAGTTGTCATTCATAGACTTCGTCGAAGATAACTTTTGGTGACTTTGTTCACAGTTCTTTTTCCTTCGTAGGTGATCATAAGTGAAGACTTACGGTGTTTGACGGAGACCTTTGTTCCATTGCCATTCATTCACCCGTAAGTGATTGTAAGTGATAACTTACGAGATTTGATGCTTCCCTACATGTTGCGGTTTGTTTCCTTCATAAGTCGAAGTCACGTTTCACCGTAATCGTCAATTTGACAGTTCTCATCGGTCAGGCCATATGTAGACGAGACCTTGCGGTTCTGCCTGTTTGGACTTTACGTGTATTTCTGTAGACTGTTTGAGAGAGCGTTTTCTTTGAGAGATGAAGGAGGGCAAAAGGGATGAGTAGGAGTAAAATTAAACTCCAACAAATCTTTCATCACCATCTATTTTACCCACAGAAGTATCTATGCCTTTGCACTTATCCATATTGAATGTCTTAAAATTTGAAGTAGCATACTTGTATTGACAAATAAAACCATAAGAAGATGCCCTATCTACCTGAAGACCCAAGATGTAGTGCAAAGATCCAAGATCTTGCATTTAAAACTCTTTTTCTAGAGCTAATTTTGCCTCATCAATGAGTTTTACATGATTTTCACAAAAAAATGATGTCATCTACATAAAGTACAAGGATGATCACATCACCATCTACAAACTTGAAGTACAAAGATGGATTATATTCACTAAGAATGAATCCTAGTGGCAAAAGGAAAGTATTGAGTCGAGAATATGATGACCTTGGAGCTGCTTCAGACCATACAAGCTCTTGAAGAGCAAACAAACCTTGTCCTCTTTACCTTGCATGATGAATCCCTTGAGTAGATGCATGTATATCTCCTCCTCAAGATAGCCATTGAGAAAACCATTAGTCAAATCCATTTGATACATGAACCAATCAAGGAAATGGTAAGCATCTTGCCTTGAAATGAGATGACAAGGCAATCAAGATTCTAATGGTAACCGTCTTGCCACGGGAGCAAAAGTCTCTTCATTATCTAGACCCTTGACTTGAGCATACCCCTTTGTTATACTTGTTAATGGAACCATCTTGATTATACTTGATTCTAAACACCCATTTGTAATCAATTGCCTTTTTTTTAGGTGGAAGATTGTAGTGGGCATTTCTTATCCACCTTGAACCCTAGACCTAAACATGTGCAAAGCATCAAGCGATGAACATGATTCTAACATGTCACACCGAGATTTGTTCCCATGAGAGCGATAGCATAGTCCAGATTCAAGCACGTGCTTATGATTCAATATCTAACACTAATATTACCCCTAATCCACCACAAGTTCAAGCTTCTCTCTCTCTCTCTCTCTCTCTCTCTCTCTCTCTCTCTCTCTCTCTCTCTCTCTCTCTCTCTCTCTCTCTCTCTCTCTCTCTCTCTCTCTCTCTCTCTCTCATAATAAGTATAACAAGATTCAATAATAACAATTAGCAAAACCAATTAACATAAAAATCCAAAGAAAACATAAGAGATGGAGCAAGAAAGAAGAGTAAGGACATCCAAATCCAATTTGATAGAATTTTCACCTTCTTGATTAGAAATGAACATGAAAAATGAGCTACAACGTACCACTATTTATGGTGGATTTTAGGGCCTTGGCCTCAATAGCTATGGGCCATTTTTTACCTCTCTTATTATTTAAATTTTGAGAATTGGGAGGAACTCTCTTTTATTCACTAACTTGACTTTTAGGCCCTGCAATATTTCATTTCCGAAATTTGGCCTAAAGTCCTTTTATTAATTTCTAATAAACCAAATAACTATGTGATCATTGGGTTGGACTTACACACACCAAATCCCTCTCACTTATTAATTGATAATAAATGAATAACCTAATTAGGGTTGCCTCGATATCTACAAACCCTCCAACAAAGATCAACCAACTCCCAAGTATGATTTGAAATCAAAGCATCAAACTCAAAAGACATTGCCTTATGCCAAACCTTTGATTCTAATGCATCTTTCACACAAGAAGGCTCATCAAAAGAGATGAAAAGTGCATGAGAGATGTTACCCATCTCGGATTGCTTTTTGATTTCTCATGCACTTAGCCTTACCATCATTTGCCAAAAATTTAGACAAGCCGATTGTCTTTTCTCCTTGACCATGGATTGCATGAATTTGAAGTTGGGATGGCCCACCCTTTTGTGCCAATGCTCTTCCTTGGACATCACGAACTCGGCCATCAAACCACAAAATTTAGCTCCATGGGAAAGCAATCTGATTTACCTAACAAGATATGTGAGCCTAAGTGGCTCTACCTTCTCCCTTGAAGACCTTTTTGGAGTCTTGGATTGAGAGATCTCCTATCAAGGCTCGGCCCCTCTCCATCACTTTCTTGAAAATTTGTAGCTTCATGGATCCAACATCAACTTGAACACCCTTGGCCTCCTCAAGCATTAAGAACTTGCCTTCATAGAAATCACATCTCTACTTAACACAATCTTGTTAGTAGAGCACAAAAATTCTATAAGCTTTCCTTGATGTAGAGTAGCCTACCATAAGCCTTTGGTAGAGTTGGAATCCTCCTTGGTCCTTACATTCAAGGGAACATGAACAAAAAAAATGGATCCAAAGGTCCTAAATGATCAACTTCTGGCTTCTTCTTATACAACAATTCAAATGGTGTTTTTCCTCCAATAGCAAGACTAGGCAATCTATTACACAAGTAATTGGCACAAGTGAGGGCCTCACCCCAAAATGACTTTGGAAGATGTGCATCCAACCTCATAGCTTTGTAAATTCACAAAGAGTTCGATTCTTCCTCTCAGCCACTCCATTTAGTTGAGGTGAGTACACACATGTGATCTCCTTCTTGATGCCAAGTTGCTCACAATGTTCTTGAATATTTATGGAGATGTACTCCCCACCTCCATCTGACCTCAAAGCCTTGATATTGATATCAAATTGATTCTCTACAAGAGCTTTGAACTTCAAGAAAGTGTCAAACACCATAGCTTTTGAAGATAAGAGGTAAATCCAAGTGAATCTAGAGTAGTCATCAATGAAGGAGACAAACATAGTGGCACCACCATTGCTCCTAATTGATGAACAATGAATATCTAGTGCACAAGATGAAAAGGATGAGTGGATGAAGTAGAAGACCTTGGGGATGGCAATTTGTGTGCCTTTGCCAAAGCACTTGCTTCACAAGCCTTACCATCATTTGCCAAAAATTTAGGCAAGCTGATTGTCTTTTCCTCCTTGACCATGGATTGCATGGATTTGAAGTTGGGATGGCCCAACCTTTTGTGCCAAAACTCTTTCTTGGACATCACAAACTCGGCCATCAAACCACAAAATTTAGCTCCATCATTAGTATCCAACTTAAAGAGTCTTCCAAATCTTGTCCCTCTTGCTACCACTTTTTCATCCTTTTTGATCAAGCAAGCATCCACACCAAAATCAACTTGAAGACCATCATCAACCACACTTAGTAGATTCTTGGTGATATTTGGCACAAAGAGAACACCATCTAGCTTTAAGATCTTGGTGGATCCTAAATCTATTGGCACACTACCAGTTCCTTCAATTTTACACTCATTATCATTTGTAGTGTAAGTATACTTTCTAGTGCCATCATAGGATGCAAGATTAGGAAAATATCCTCTTTGACTAGTCATGTGAGAACTAGCACCACTATCTATCCACCAAGGATTTTCACCTTTAAAGCTAAAAGAAGATAAAATCAACATCATAAGTGATTCTTCCTTTTTGCTCTCCTCTCTCTCATTAGTGATGTTAGCTTGCTTACCAAAAGCCTTTTTTTTTTTCTTGAAGTATTTTGAAGCAAAATGCCCCTTGTTACCACAATAGAAGCACTTCATCTTTGATTTCTCCTTCTTGCCACTTGTTAAAGATTGTGATGCATCATCACTCTCCTCCTGGACCCTTTCCTTATTCTTTGAATGTGACTTCTCCTTTCCCTTGCCTTCTCCTCTCCTTCCTTTGCCATGATTTTTTGCCCCATCCTTGCAAGCTTGAGCTCATACCTACTCTCCTCGGCCACCACCAGCCATTGAATAGCATAGGATTGAACAAGGTTAGAGAAATCCTCATTAAGACCATTCAACACAATTTGAACAAGCTCTTGAGATTTGATAGCATCGCCAATGTATGCAAGCTCCGTATTGTAATCCTTCACTCTCAATACATAATTTTGGGCACTCTCTCCCTTGTTTTGGAAACTTTGGAGAATTTAATTTCTCAAATTGATAAGCTTTGATGTATTTTTGGATTCACAGATTGCTTTTAAAGTATCTCGCGCCTCTTGGGCCGATGCAAGCCCCTATCTCCCGTAGGAGCTCATTAGACACATTCATCTTTTGATTCAATGAAATGCCATGATATCCTTGATCTCTTCTTGAACCTAGTGGTCTCTTGTAGATTTTGAGGCTCTTCCTCAACCCCACTCACTATATCAATAATCTTGTAGCACAAAGATGGATTCCATTCTAACTTTCCATGTGAAAAAGTTAGATGGTGTCAATTTTTCACTTGCTTTTAATAGGTATGTTCCTATTGGTGCCATGAACAACAACCTCACATGTGTAAAATGACTCTAGAAATAAGTAATGAGCACCAAACTCACACGTGTGAAATGACTTTAGAAATAAGTATTTGATCTCCAAACAACTAGATTTGGAAAGGATTCAAAGCACTAGCAAGATCTACAAGGATCTAGATCAAAACACTAGAATCACACTAGATCTCCAAACAACTAGATTTAAAAAGGATTCAAAGCACTAAGATCTAAAAGGATCTAGATCACAAACATTAGAATCACACTAGATCTCCAAACAACTAGATTTGAAAAGGATTCAAATCACTAGCAAGATCTACAAGGATCTAGATTTGAAAAGGATTCAAAGCACCAGCAGGATCTACAAAGATCTAGCTCACAAACACTAGAATCACACTACACCAAAATCTAGTCAAAGTCAGGTGATGCGAGCTCTTTGGCCAGGAGGGGCAAAGGCGTCTGAAAGACGACGTTTTGGTGCCATGGATGCAGCCAGGTACTTATGTGGATGGAGATCTGAGGGCGAGTTATACTGGAAATGGTGAACTATAGACAATAGGCGAGTAATAGAAAACAAGCAAGTAATACACAGAGGGCGAGTAATAGGCACAAGTAAAATGGTATTGGCGAGTAATGGACAAGTGGCATTGGCAAGTAATGAACGACGAGTTATAGATGGCGAGTTCTAGACGATGAGTATTGGATGGTGAATAATAACAGGGTGCGAGTAATAACGAACTGGCGAGTAATAAAAAGATGGCATTGGTGAGTAATGGACAGCGAGTAATGACGCTAGCGAGTAATGGATGATGAGTTATAATCTGGCGAGTAATCGGTGAGTTATAGGCCGCAAGTGATAAATTGCAACTCGCCCATATATATAGGATAATTATGACTCGCCTACTGTCATTTTTGTCCATCAGTCTAATTTATGCCAAATCATCAATGTTTTCACTATGCACAATCCTTTTTCTGATTAATCAAAACACCCCGTTGTTTACTAAAACCGGCAATTTTGTCAAAAAATGAGCCTAACTTGCGATTCGGGAAGAATTTTTTTGGACATATTTGATCATGCATTCAAGTGCAACAGAGACTAATAATGGTAAGGACAATGACTATCCGAAATAGCAATAGTGCACATTACGAACCGTTCAAGCATTTTTGGGGCAATTTGACAAGGGAAAAGGAGAAAGGAGGAGTAGGCCTGGATTTTCACATAGGGTTTGTACAAGGCAAGGGTAGTTTATACAAGGTGGGATTTCCTACGTATAGGTTTCCGTCGATACCTTCTAATCTACCTAGCTAGTTCCTACCTATTCCAAAACTATCACTTATCTACGCTAAGGGGCAGCTTCCTAATCTAACTAGGTCAATCTACAAGTAAATCTAGTCTAATTTACCTAACTTACGTAAACTGTCTACTCTAGACTGATCTAACCTAGTCTACACTACTAGCTAGCCTTTTGATCTATCTATTTTACCTAACTACCTAAATCTACAGGTCATGGTCAACTCCTACTCTAATCTAAGGATTTGGGACTTCTATGATTAACTAGATCTACATCTACCCTAGGGGTCGAACTAGTCTAAAATCTACTTGACTAACTATTTGTCTCTATTTGATCTAAATGCTATTTTTCTAAGCTAACTTAACTAACAGATGTTTTTGAACTAGGATCAACTATCTAAGAAAGACTAATATGGCCTAACTTATTCTATTCAAGCCATTTAAGGGTCACATTCATGGCAATTACCCTAGTCTCAATTACCCAATTTTTTTTGAACTGAAGTTATTTCCATTGTCTGCTATTTGCAAAAAAATTTGAGTACTAAGGCAATGGACTCCAAAACACATTTTTAAGCTTATTATGCATATAAGCCAAAGCCTAAAGCATATTCAAATTTTTGGCTATCTATACCATGCACAAAATTCTTTTGATTTGAGGAAAAAGCTTGATCTTGTTACCTACAAGAATATTTTTACTGTCTACTCAGCTTCTCGTAAAGCTACAGAGTCTATGACATAACTTTAGGACAAGTATAAGTCAATCGAGGTGTAGTCCATTTAGAAGAAAAAATGTATGATTTCAAATCGAGATAGTCAATGCAAGACTTTTTTTCCCACAACTCCAAATACTATCAACATGTTTCATCATGCATATGGTACTCCACTCCTACAAATGCAAAAATCATTGACACCAAGTGGATATTCAAGCTCAAGACTTAATCCAAATGGAAAGCTAGATTAGTGGTAAAAGATCATGAACAAACCTAGGGAATAGATTACACTGAAACATTCAATCTAGTGGTAAAGCATCAATGTATTTGAGCTCTATTGGGTATCGCAGTTGTAGAAGATCTAGACATTTATCCCAAACAACATTGCTTAATTGTTACATACAAGAAGAAATTTATATGTATCAACTAGAAGGTTATGTCTTTCAAGGACAAAAGCACAAATCTACAAAATACAACAAGTTTGGTATGGTCTAAAATAGGCTCCTACAGCTTGGTCCTATTGTAACATCAATTTCCTTTCAATTCTACTAATTATAATGTGCATGTACAATATAGGGACTCAAGCTATGTTATAATAGTATTTATGTTGACAATTATTTCAAGATTTAGCAAATTGAGTAGTTGTTGCATGAGACTAAAGCATTATTGTCAAAAGAATTTAATATGGCTGATTCTAGACTAGTAGATTACTTACTTAGCATTGAAGTCACTAGGGACAAAACTATAAGAAGGATTACAATAAGCCAACAAAGGTATTTAGTCAATGTACTTCATTAGTATGACATGGAAGACTACAAAGCCATAGACACTCCTAAGGATCTAGGCTTAAGACTGTTGAAAGGCATGTGTCCAAAGTCTAAAGAAAAGCAGAAGGAAATGTGCAAGTACCCGTATCAATCAATCATTAGCTATCTCATTATGCCACAATCTGCACACATCTTGATCTTGCTTGTGTAGTCAGTATATTATCCCAGTATATGTAGAACCTAAACCTACCAAATTGGAAAGCTCTAAAGAGAGTATTGAGATAAGTTGTTATGAGCAATCGGCCTCAATATGCCAAATAAAAAATGACAGAACTAGTTGATTTTCTTCACGCTCCCTCTTCAACTAGTTTTAGCATAGTTTTAACCATACAACCTTGATCCAACTTTAGAACGATCTCCATCCTAAGTATAGACCTCCTTTCTAAGGTTTTATAATGACTTTCATAATTGATATAGATGATAGTGTCCATATTGGATGCTTCACTATTTCTACATCAATTTTACATATCAAGATGAAACTAGAATATGAAGAAGAATGTAAATGCAACGATTCCTCCATGCCTCCACCTTTCAACTCTTTGGAAAATAATAGCAACCAAATAATAAATGTGAGTAATCAACCAATGCCTGCATGTCTCCTCCATATTTGTCATTTCTTGATATGTCTCCACCACGAAAATCCATGAATGAGCATCCATTGCCATCTTGCCACAAGATATCATCAACACTTGATGACTTGACCATGAATGAGCAATATAATGAGTCTCCCTAAGCTTCATTTCCATCAGCAAAACCAGCCAAGAATTCTAGTACAAGTCCAACATCAAAATGATGCAAAACAATGTAACTAGTTTCACCATATCTTGACAATTTGCACACATTCACATGAAATTGCTCAAACATGAGATAGAACAAGTAAAGTAAACTTGAAAAACACTTCTTTTCTGCTCCCTTGACCTTAATTGAGTCTTCCAACACTTGAAAAAAAAAAAATCCAAAGTATCTTGTCCACTTGACTTCCCTTTGATGCTCTTGACTAGTTCCAAATTTCACTTTCCCTTTCATGTTGTTGAAGCCTTTTCAGATCAACTTCTTGATCTTCCACTTGAACATCAAATCCATTGAACAAAACTTCTTTTCTAGATCCATTAGTTGCTTCCATTTCGTGAAAACCACCATCCACTTGCATAGCCTCACCTACACAAGAAGATTCACTAAAATATGTGAGAAATGCAAAATGAGTAACTTCCACTTGCTCACCATTCTCATCATATGTGAGCCTTGAAGGTTTTTTACTTTGCCTTGATGTCATCTTGGCTTTTGACTTGAAGATGCTTCCATCACCATCCAAAGTATCATCAGCATTGTCATCAACATCAAGAATGTTAGATCCAATAACCGAATCACCACTAGAAGCACACTTTGGAATGTTTCCTTTATAAAAAACTACATTTCTTCCAATGACCACTTTCTTAGTTGAAGGAATATAAACTTTTTAAGCCTTGATCACCTCACTATAACCAACAAATATACATTTCTTTGAAGATGGATCCTCCTTTGTCCTATCACCAAGAGTTTACTGTTGATATAGAATACACATCCAAAAGCTTTGAGATACTTGAAACTCGGCCTCCTACCAAATAGCATCTCAAAAGGTGTCTTTCCATCCAAAATAACACTTGCCTACCTATTACATAAATAATTGGCACACAACAAAGCTTCACCCCAAAAAGGGTTTGGAAGATTGACATCTAACCTCATGGCTTTGGCTCCTTCTCCATTTT
>MU835266.1:0-40529 GCA_029204225.1 Diphasiastrum complanatum | reverse complement strand
CCAATTAGTGGTTTTGCGGTTTCGCACATATCAAACATCAACAATTGAACTGTTTTTCCCAAAACTACACATCATTGCAAACGGTCACACATCTGACACTCATACCTTGAGTTTGCAGCAAACTTCATCTAACAAAGGATTACTTGCTAGTTAATGAAAGCGGACAATAATTATACATCATTGCAAATGGTTACATGTCAAACATTCATCACCTGCTTGTTTATGGGACTTCTACCCCCAAGATAACCGTATGGTTTGCTGGCCGATTGTTGTTCCATGAAGCTTTTGTAATGCATCTTCTGCACTAGCTCTCTGCATGCAGCAATGCTCCAAAGTTGAGTTGCTCGTATATTGTTTCTAAGCTTTACCTTATGACATCACTGACTTCTCTATATAAATTTGTGAAATTGATACATTCTAATTTCAGACTATAGATATGTCAAGTTGAACTGCTTCACTTCAATGAAGATTCATATATATTTAAATGGATTCAAATCTATTTTAGCATTTTAATGTCCCTTTGCAAAACAATCAGAAGAAGCTTGACAGTTTTCAAAATTTTTGAAATATAACATGAGGAAAATTAGATTCTTTATGAAAAAAAAGGTTTTTTTCTGAAAATTTAATCTTAATTGGTTTGGAAGTTCTCCAATTTGCAATTTGTTGTTACGATGATGTTTGTTGTAAATGAACTATCTGGATGTTTGTTTCATTTGAATGTCTGTGTGTTTATAGAGTTTCAAAATGTTGTACACTTGTTTACATTATCTTTGGCTCTATAATTGCCAAGAGTTTCAAGTTAGAGTGTAAAAAGTTAAAGCATCTAAGTCAAAACTAAAAATAAAATTCAATAAACAAAACATCTTAGCCAAACAGCATTGCTTATGTCTCATCAGTACCCAAGCATAAAGTTGCTAACTAGGTTTCGAAAGAATCCAGATTCTCTTGGGTAGACCCAATGTTGACTGCGAAGCAAAAGACAATCAGCAAGAAGAAAGAAAAATAATAATCATGATAATAATTCAAATAAAATGAGATTCAAAATTCATAATTTATAAATTTATAAATCTTATAAAAAATATACAATAAAATAAAGAATAAGGATCATAATATGTATACGAGTTATCGAAACAAAGACAAAATACTAGAAACTTGACATATGGCTATAATGAAGATCCAAATAGATTGAAACCAAAATTTTGATTAGTGTTCATAACTTCATACCTGTTTGAAAACTGAACAAATCCACATCCTTTCCCAATGGGAATCTTCACATAGACAATTTCTCCAAATGGAGAAAAAGCTTGCTCAAGTCTTCATCCGTGATACTTTGGCCTAAACCTCCAACAAATACCTGTCATTCGAAATATATAGTCATCGCTAATGTTGCAAAACCACCATGGAACTTTTTTTTGAAGTACATTGTGCTTTTAGGAAAATTGTATCAAAATGTAAGCATCTTGTTGGGAGTTCTTAATCAAAAAAACTATAGGTTTAGCAAATCGTCTTAGGTCATGACAACCTGTGAGCATCACATTTGTGAAATATTCTTTAATAAGCAAGCGATTGTTAAATCAACAGTCTCTTCTAATACTGTTACATGCATCAAGTATTGATGTGTCCCTGGTGTATTTCCTTACTAAACAAAAAACAACCCAAGCAAAGCAGCAACCTGCTTTGTCACTGCACAAAGCGTGACCATCCACATCAGAAAAACATAGCTGCTGCTTGAAGAGGTTGAAACTGTATTGAAGAATTAAAATACCAATTAAACAAGGTACAATTTCACTTGAACAAAGGGGAGACATGTTAAGTATCTTGTGATGTGAGAAAGGTAGATGAATCATTTATCTCTCATGCACATACACCAATTACATGATTCTAGAAACTTGCAGTTGGAAGAGAAGCGTAAAATAATTCAGTTGGTGCACTAAATTCAGGATTCCACACAATAATGTGTCAGTTGCTAGTTTATAAAGAGCAAGAAAAACTACGATAACGTGAAACTTTACTAAGCAGGCGCTGAAGCCTGAGATTACAGCACAGTTCAAGGTTTTGTGATTCATAACACTCATTCAGAACTATGGCAAGATACTCACAGTGGTATTATTTGGATCATTGTCAGATGAAAAGCTTTGAGATGCTGGAGCACCATATGTCGATCCTTGATATGAAGCTGCAGTTACAAACAGATGATTAAGCTTAATAGATAGAACACTATCATTCGCTGAAGACTACATTGTCAAGAACTCCACTATCTGAGAATGAAGTTAACATGTAAGGACACCTGATAACAAGTTTATGGAAAAGTTTTATGGAATCATACGGCCTCAATCTGGTGGTGAGAAGCCGAAATTAGAATGAACATTGCTATGAGTAAAGCAGCCGCATTCAGTATATAGAGAAAAGCATCCAACAAAAAAGGAGATGAACCACTGAAGCTCAGAAAATGAAAGAGAAAAAGGAACTAAAGTGCTTACCCTTTCCCCTCAAGATCAGATGGTCATATTACAATGAAACTAGAGGGTGGCAACCAACTCTAAACCAAACTAGAACAACGAAATGTCGATATATCCAATTTAGCAATAAACGTCAGCAAAGAAGATTGTGGCAGTTTCCAAAAACCACCAGAAGCCTTGCACAACATGCGTAAACTGCACTGAAACACTGACCTAAATCAGAAGTCTACACAAGATGCTTCCAACTGAATAGTTTGTTGTAGGGTCCGTTTGTGTAGAAAGCCTCTTGCCTTCCTGCTTTGAGACACAATAAGACTGATGAGCTTTAAGCAAACTGTCATCAATCCTGTGCACTGATCTCATGACTCTTACAGCGTTTCCAGTAGTCAAATCTACGGAAGGATAATGAAAGCAGGACTTGCTGAATGAAGGACGAATTAAAGCAGGAACTGCTCAAGTGAAGGGAATACAAAGTAAAAACTACTGAGCTGAAGGAATCAAAGTAAATACACGAATAAGCACGTCAGTGCAAAAATGCAAAGACTGCAACTGAAATGGACACATACTTTCCCAACTGGTACATCTAGAAAAGGTTGAATGGTGCCAAGTATAGCTATCTCCAAATTAGAACTGAAATGGGCTGGCTAACTATCGCCTCTACAATGAGAACTGGAACACTACTTCTCCTTTAAAAAGGTACTAACCGGAAAAAAATACGAATTTAGAGCTTGCAAACATCTCTATGAAGTTCGTGAAGGTTTTGGGTTGCAAATGTATGTAACTAATTCAATTGACGCCCTGTGGATTTTCTTACATAAATAGCACATTGCTTCACACTGGATATTTAAACTGTCAAATACTTTTTTTCTTGAATCCTCCTCAACAAAGATACGTAAGTTCCTAAACCTGCTCGACTCTTAGCTATCCACTTTCATACCAATTGACAAAATCACATGTATCTAAGACTCTTCTGTCTGATTTTTAGTTGCCTACAATCTTGATTCAAACAGCTTCAAATTGCTACAAATCGATCTCAATTCGAGTTGGAAGTTTTAACTACATGATTTTCAAACAAATATTGATTGCTTCCATTTATACTTCAAATTGTTTTTCTTTTAAATTTTCTTTATTTCCGTTTGGAGAAGGTCGATTCGAATATTACAGAAATCGATTCGCGTCAGACACCTGATGGCTGGATCCTGAAACATCGAACATCACAATTATACTACCACTAACTGACATTAAAACCGGCATAGCCTATAGTAAATAGACGAGCAAAATATCTCAAGTTGTAATTACGTAGAATGCCATGAGACGGGCCAATACCTTTGGCATTGAACTGCTGTGCAGGCGCAAGGAACTTTTTCGGGGTTGCTGTGCTGATGCGCATAGGCCGGCTAGAACAGTAAACCCCATTCATCTCAGTCATGGCACGAGTCCTTTCGAGCTCATCGCCAAACCTTACAAATCCATAACCTTTGGTGCGTCCCGTTAGGGCATCTATCACTACTTTTGCACCTTTTACCGACGGGTAACGACTCCGGAAGGTTTCTAGCAATAACTGATCGGTTACATCGGGTGCAAGATCTCCAACAAAGATGGAATGATCATTGCCCGGTTCAGGCCTTCTCTCACCAATCCCGAAAGTAGCCCAGTTCAACCGGAAGGGCTGCTCTGTCTGAGGCATCTGGCTGCCATTGTAACTTTGCAGGATTTTTTCAGCAGTTCCGTGGGTCGCAAACTCAATAAACCCATACCCTTCTGAATGTCCTGTCTGCTTGTTGCGAATCACCTTTACCGACGCTACCTGGCTCATCAAAACACACAAGATCAAAAAAACGCCGACTAACCTTGCACCCACGGGGATGGCTTTGAGTACCCCTCTTGAGCACATAGTGATACATAACTACAATAAAACAGTAAGCTTCACGTTTCTGTTAACCTATTCAACAAACAAGTCATTTTCCAACCAATCGCCCTCAAATAAGGCCTTGTTGGTGTACCCCTTCCAACACATATCATGAAGCATCATTAGAAAAAGATTCACGGCACAGCATCAATATCCATTGTGGAGGAAAACGGCGTAATATGGTAGGTGACCTACCTCGCCGGTATAGCCGAAACAGTTGAGCAAGTAGCTTTCATCCATCCAATACTGCAGGTCCCCAACCCAAAGGCTCTTTATCTCCTCCTGCGAAGTCGGCTGCTGCTGCTGCTGCGAGTAATAGCCCTGCTGAGGCTGCATCAGCGGCTGCTGCTGCTGCGGCTGCGGCTGCATATAAGCCTGTGGCTGCATAACCTGCTGATGGGGTTGCATAACCTGCTGCGGCGGCATGGCCTGCATCACTGGCTGGGCTTGAATGAACTGGGGAGGCATCATACCCTGCGCCTGCGCCTGCTGCTGCTGCTGCTGCTGCTGCATCATCATCCACTGCGCCTGAGGATCTGCAGCAGGAGGAGGGGGAAGGGGGCCAACTCCTGCTGGATTCTGCATACTGTTTCTTCTTCTTCTTCTTCTACTCTTGCTTGTGGGCTTGCGCTAAACAGATCAAAGGGCTGATCAGCAAAACAGCCTTTGCATCCGCCTCTCCTCAGATATGTTGCTGCTCGCAACTGACAGGTCGATCTATGGCGATGGATCGCAAAAGGAGATGGCGCGATCCTCTAAACCCTAACCCTTGCTTTTCTCTCTCTTTTCTTTGGAGAAAATGGGCAAAATGGAAGCAGATAAAAAGGGGGAGAAGGAATGAGTGGGGATTTGGTTGGACGGATGAGATTCATTCCTCATCCTCCACGTGGTCATCATCCGTCCATTCTCTTGTCACTCATTGTTTTCGAAGGCACATGGCGGCCAAGGCCTATGCTGCACCATCCAAAGGTTGAGGAAGGTTGATGGGATGCCCGTGGTTGGGTTCGAGCACAGGCGAGCATGGTTGTCAAGGGCGGTGCAAAGGTTGCGATACATGCTCGTGGATGCTTGAGCTTAGGCAACAGTGGTTGTCGTGCACCCATGGGCGTGGGATGTGCTTGGAGGGTGCGTGAGTCTTGAGCGCACACTAACCTTCCTACCCCATACCCATCAACCTACAAAGGATAAAATGTGAAAGGCAAAAGGCAAACTTCGTATATCAAATAAGTACAATGAAAAGTAAAAGTTACTCGAAAGGTACTACCTAGTGTAAGTCACCAGCCAAAACTAGTGTTGGTGATCGGTAATCCAAGAAGCTATGAAGCAGTCGTTCTTGCAATAAGGCTTCGTCGAAGATTGAAAGTGCTTGGGAAAGCAACAGAAAAAACGAGGATGATAAAAATATACGATGATGGATAATTGTCTGTCACTACGACATTGGTGTTTCACAACAAGCTACACACACGGGTCATCATCAACAAGAGCATCATCTAAGGCCAATAGGCCAATGAGGATCCAAAATCAATATTTATGTGATTTATCCTATCAATAATATTCTCGATCTCTCTTGCAACTCTTTTCCTTGAAACCAACTTATGTTCCTTCTTCTGCAAAAGTTGAAAATGTTAGATCTCTCTCTCTCTCTCTCTCTCTCTCTCTCTCTCTCTCTCTCTCTCTCTCTCAGACGTGAATGAGTTTATTGGATATGGAAATCAAGATTAACTACATCTAATCAATTTATTTGGATTTTTTTTAGAAGCAAGTGAGAGATTAACTTCATCTAATCATTCTATTTGGATTTTTTCTTTTAGAAGCAATTGAAAGATTAACTTCATCTAATTATTCTATTTGGATTTTTCCTTTTAGAAGCAAGTGAGAGATTAACTTCAAAGTATCGTGACACTCATCTTATCGCTCAATATTTATTGGCCAAACTATACTTGAAGTGTCATAAGGGTCAAAGATTAAAGCATTTCCAAAAAACACTTTAAAGAGTTTATCTCTCGTACCCTTGGATTATCTGTGTGCACTCCATTGGCCCAAATATGATCGTTGACAATCCTCCTTGTCCGAATCCTAAGGCCTTTGCATTGTGTGCATGTACATGGTATCCTCTCATCATATTCTGATTGAAACTGGTCCAATAATCCAATTGCAAGTGGCACAAATTCTTTTAGTGTCATTTAAGTGAAAATTGACAAATTTTAACATGTGACGAATTGTAACATGTGACAAAAATTGACAAAATAGTCTTTGTACATTTAGTGCATTTGCAACCTTCATTTGTGATGTGTCTTGGAAAGAGCAATAATATACTATATCACAATCCTCAACCAAATCGGAGTACATCACTATTACAAATAAAAAAATTATGACATAAATCCTTTTTCATACATGTGATGGATCAATAGGTGGTCTACGTCGACTGATGGAAGAGCTTGAAGATGAACCAGTCAATAGTTGTTCATTGTACTTTAGTCTTGCTTGCTCATTTTTTCTGTGATAGAGCTCAATTCTTTTTTCTCTCTCTAAATCACGTGGAGGTACGATAATTTTCCTAGAATGCATAATTCCAATCAAATGTCATTGTAAGAATAAATTTGCAAGAAAAATTATACACTCATATCCAAATAACAAATAAAGTGCAATTGATGTCAATATCAATACAATATATACCTGCTGTTGCGATCATGAAATGAATCGCTATCTGATGATGATGACATCGTCGATGACATATACACACTGTAGCCAGCTACTCTATACCACATCATAAGTAATCATTATGAGACCGTATGTACTAAACAAATGTATTAAAATTTGTTAAAGACATGCCAGCATCTGATCCATGTATATTCTAGTGCTTTATGAAAATCTAATATTAAAGTAACATTGCTATCAAAAAAATTGCTTGGGTGGGGCAACACATGACGAGCAATCAAAATGAGGTTCATACTGACAAATGTTAGACATCAGTAGATAGTGCGCGCATGCCTATCTCAACTAATTTAAAGACCACATAGCAGTCAATGTTCGAAGCTTTTAGTTTGAACTCTTGTCCAAGATGAGTGGTGATCTCACTCAATCTTTCTTTCAAGATGGAATGATCAAAATCTAACAATTAGTCATATACTCAATTGATTCATTTTCCACTCAATCACTCATTTGATTAATTAATACTTGGCTCGAGTTAGTTAAAGATAAATCTCTTTGGATTGGCCTAGTGTGCCATGGTATCTCATGACGAGCAATATGCATTCGTCCTTTCTATCTATGGTTGCTTTGTATGCAAGAAATCATATACTAGATAGCACACCATTGATCAACATCTTTATTACAATCCTAATGGACATTTCAACTAATTACTATGATTTCATATAAGGTTATATAGGTCACACACCAACAATTAAAAAGATCGCGTGGATACCGTGTGGATATCAAAAAAAAATTTATCCACGCGGTATCCACGGCCCCAGCTCTCTAGATTTCGCGTGGATAAAAAATTTTCGCGTGAATAATTTGCCACGCAATATGCACGCGAAAGCCGAGTCTTTTTTTAAAATCTTACTATGGCGTGGATTATCCACGCGTGGATAATCCATGCGAAATTAAAGTTCCCATTTTCGGATCCAGGTGTCGGAGGTTTGCCCGGCTGCCAGTTGTTAGAGTTGGCATGGATAATTCACGTAGTTTGAATTTCACGACATTCGGCTGATCTGCTGCCGGAAATGACACTTGTGTGGAACATCCACGCATGGATAATCCACGCGACCGTATCCACGCGTATATCCACGCCTATCCACGACTATATAAATGCGAAAATTTTTTGCCCACGCCTCCTCCTTTGTATTGTGCATGGATAATTGTTACATGTGTTCTTGTATTGACGGCGTAATTGGGAGGCCCAAATAATGCGTCTCATGGATGGAGCAACCACCAATCTGTGCTTGGATGATCTATTTATAGATTTTATCCGTGTATTAACTACAATAAATGATTGTCACCTAATTAGGTAAGCCATTGTACTTGGAAGTATATGGCTTCTATGACAACTGTACATAATGTATATACGATCAATAATTCAGCATTGTTGACGCAGACGAGGACGTCGCTGGAACGTTCCTCGTTTATTTTAGACGACCTTCAGGATTTTTCTCTCTCTTCGCATTTTTCGCAAAAAGCCGAAGGTGCCCTCAAAAAGGCAATGATGTCTTTAAAACAGTTTAACTCATGAAAATAGATGACCTTCGAGAATTTTCTCTCTCTTCGCATTTTTTGCAGAAAAGTCGAAGGTGTGTTAAAAAACAGTTAAACTTTTGAACTATGCAAATTTCGCATTTTCAGGAAATGCAAAAAAAAAAAAGTCGAAGTTTTTGAAAACATAGTGTATTTCTGCAGACTGTCGAAAAAGTAATGTATTTCTGCAGGCTTGTTCTAAATGCTAATTTCGTGGAAGTTGTTGAAGATGGCCAAGTCTTCAATGACTTCAAGTTATTGAACTTAACATCTGAACTTGAAATTATGACAGGATTGGTTACTCTTTGCTGGAGATCAGCCGGAACCCCATTGAAGACGTTCTTCAAATAGATTGGTTGTCTAAGTTTGTGGTTCCTGCAAGTATCAGATGAGCAAACGTAGAACCAAAGTTGGTTTCACCTGACCCTAGATCAATGATCAATAAACATGCAAGAAGAATCATGAAATAGAAATTAGTCATTCACCAAGGAGACAACTATGGGCTTAATTTCCAACAAAGAAATAGAATAAAAAAACTTGTGTTATCTTCTTCGGGTGAATCATCCGAGAGAAGAGCTTCCAAAGATGCCCCTTCCCAGGAATCGTGTAGTGTGTATTATGATCTTAATCCACATGGTGGAGTTATAAAAAATACGCATGGCAATGTAGTTCATGCCCGTTTGTGTGATTTAGTTGCTTTATATTTTGGTAAAGATTACATGATCGATTGGTCCTCCCAATCGCTTGAAGACAAAAATAAAATAATAGAGACTTTATATTTTGAATTCCCTCAATCCAATGCTTTTAGTAGGACTTGGGCCGTAATCCATGCAAAATCCAGAGATTTAATCGTGTGGATATAAAAAAACAATTTATCCACGGCCCCAGCTCTTTGGATTTCTTGTGGATAAAAATATTTCGCGTGGATAATTTGCCATGCAATATCCACGCAAAAGTTGAGTCTTTTTTTTTTAATCTTACTATGGCGTGGATTATCCACGCGTGGATTATCCACGCCAAATTAAAATTTTTATTTCTGGCTCTGGGTGTTGGAGGTTTGCCCGGCTGCCAGTTGTCGGAGTTGGCATGGATAATCCATGCAGTTTGAATTTCACGACCTTCGGCCGATCTGCTGCCAGAAATGACACTTGAGTAGAACATCCACGCGTGGATAATCCATGCAACTGTATCCACGCATACATATCCACAACTATATCCACGCAAATTTTTTTTGCCCGCGCCACCTCCTTTGTATTGTGCGTGGATATTTGCTACATGTGTTCTTGTGGATAGGACAAGTAAGGTCCTTGCACTCAGCAAGAGGCATGGATACTTATATAGATTGGCACATTGTTATTCTGATACTAGTCAAGCCTTGAAAATGTCTGTTCTTGTCAATAAAGCATTACTATGGCATCATCCATTAGGACACTTGAATTATACATTTGTTTCATACATGTCTAAACGATCCCTAGCACTTGATCTCGACTATCCAATCGACAAAGTCGACCTCCTTGTCTGTCATAGTTGCATCCTTGGAAAGTAGACTAGGATTCCCTTCAGATCGAGTCATAGGCATGCAGAAAAAGATTTGTTAGACGTTGTTCATTCAGATATATGTGGTCCAATGCAAACTCTGTCATTGCTTGATGCAAAGTATTTTATTACCTTCATTGATGAATATTCGAGAAGAACAATTGTTTATTTCATTAAGCAAAATTCAAAGGCTTTCAAAATATTTCAACAATTCAAAGAGCATGTAGAAAATCAAACTGGTAAAAGAATAAAAGCATCGAGGTCTGACAACGAGGTATTACATTAACTATTGTTCTTCCTACACTCGAACTATCATTGTCGAATGATTATTTGACTCATATGCAGCTTATTTTCGTTTTTCAACATAACCAACATGGTACCACTCTAAATAAAGCTAGTTATCAATAGTAGCTAGTTTCAACATTGTTCAACCATTTTGACAATGACAACAGCCACATCACCTATTTAGATAGCGATAGCCATGATTGCCACCTACCTGGAGAGTGACAGCCATGATCACTACTAGATAGGATAGTTCAACATGTTCTCTATACATTTGTATATATGTCTGATTAAAATATATAGTTTAACATATCAAGTACCAAGCATATCAAATAACGGGATTCAAAACCAATCAATTAGCAGACACAACAGATGTTATTACACCGATTAGATTTAGACAAAGAGTCTAAATAAGCTATCGAATGATCTTCGAATCATTGAAGTTGTTATAGAACCAGAGCTAGTTCCGAGTACGTGCTTAGCACCACAATTGTTTTGTACTCGTTATTTCAGTTGACTTGTGTTTCATTACCTATTGAATCAATCCATTGTCTTATTGCATTCAAATATATGTCAGTGTGAATGTATTCTACTCTGATTTATTGTTCTATCTAATATTCTTTTCGTATAGATTTGTCTGAACTATTTTTGCTTTCACAACTAACAATCAATCAACTTTTGTGTTTGTCTATGTAATCGATCCTATTGATTATGATGACTTTGAAGTCAAAATTAAGTAGAATTAGTCGAGTCATTTGACTCACCATTCTGATTCAATTCAATAGGCGTAGCACATGCACCAAGGAGCTTTACCAACAAGTAAATTATCTTAGGAAGTTTTGAAATGCTTGAGACTAATAGGTCTAATTTTAGAGCTATTGTTGCCAAATTGCCACCTTCATCCTTGACATCATTTTTTTTCTAGGATTAAACTTTTCCGAGAACTGTTGCAGTTGACCTACCATAGATGTCCCATTAGTACCCCTAGCTTCAACTAAAGCTACAAAGTTGATGACAAGTGCAAAAACTTCATGGGCCGATCTAGACATCCATAGGTCAATGGATGTCTAGATCGCTCATGAAGTTTTTGCACTTGTCATCGACTTTGTAGCTTTAGTTTTACATAATAGAGACTTCTTGTTTTCAATTTGTCAGTTACGCATCTATTTTGGTAGAGCAACCAACTCTACCTCATATGTCCTCTAAGCAAAAGAATGTTTCACGTTCAATGTGTTTCATTATGGATGTAGTTTGATGGGCTTTGTTGTATGTCAATAGAACTTATCTACATCTAGTGCATGGCACAAAAGTAGTAGAATCGACAACTGCATCATGGGTGAAAAGATCACAAAGAACTGGAGAATTGTACATGTCAATAGGCTCATTATTGTTTGAGCAAAAAAATAAGTAATAGTATTCCAATACCAAAACCTCTAGAACAAAACTTTTTGCCGCAACTGAGCGAGAGTCACAGGTCCAAGGATGACTCCAAGGAGTCCCTACTTTTGGTAGTCTCACTCCAATTAGCACTTGCACTTCCTTCTACACTTTAGATAATTAGCAACAACAATATGAGAAGGGGTCGCATTATATTCAATTGGTTTCTCCATTGAATGCTACAAAGCAAGACTCCTCGTCTTTTTACTAGAAAACAACCATTGGGAAAAATCATTGCGAAAGTAATGAACCACTACAAAAAACAAAAAAACAAATTCAAATGCCAAACATGGATAGATAATATTTTCTTCAACTTTAGCCTAACATTAACAAAAGTTGGGTTGAGACAATCACAACTGAAACATAATTATTAGGTTATTTTAGCAGCATGACTATATGGCAACCATGTGAGTATGCAATGGAAGGACAAAAGTCATTTTTAGTATAAGCTAGAAAGCATTCAGTCAACAACATCAGTGTATTCATGGCTTCAAATCATAAGCCTATAAAAATGATGCAAAATCATTGTATTACACTAGAACTAAGGCTCACAAGCAATAGAGGTGACTTTGAAAACAAGCAATGGCCAAATAACTAAGTCAACTATGTATTTTAATAAGTATGTTGGATTAGTTTGCTCTTTTTTTTTGTTTTCAAAATTGCTTGATCCTAATGCAACTAAAATTCAGCTAAAACTAGCACTCATGATTGACCTTTTGTATGGCAAGTTTTGGTAGCTTAAATTGGTATCCTTCAAACCAAGATTTGCATTCCTCATTGTTTCTTTCTAAGGTATATAACAAAGAGTACCTAGTATCTACCTTCAAATCCCTATCAAGTAGTAGGTCAACTTTAAGCTTTACAAAAACCTCACAAAAAGCCAACATTAGGATTCATAATACTAGCATTGTTGTGCACATGAGCTACATTGGTAGGAGGTATCCGCAATAAATTGTAAAATAATATATCTGTCATATATAAATCTTGGGCAAATATATACAACTCAACCCCATTATTTATCATGGCAAGTATTGAAAATTTTGGTAACAGATTGTTCAAAGTATATATAACCTTATTGATTACCACAAAGTATCCAAAAAATAATCAATAGCTCGCATAACATTTGAAAACTCCTAGTTATTTCCACGAGGTTTTTATTACAATATATAGGAATGGAATGCCATCTTCTTCCTTTGCGAGAATAAAGTCTACGTCAATTAATTGTACATTGACAATTATTCTAATATTGATTGTATTTTGGGCCTTTGTGAGTGTGTTTAACAACATGACATTTTATTCCTTCTCTTCTTGTCCATAAAAGTGCCATGCACAATAATGTCTTGATACTCAAGTTGTCTACCAAAGAGACAATATTCGAAGGCTTGTTTCCAAGTATGTTCCATTAAGTAAGCATTATCGAAGCACCTTGTTTCCTAGATTGGTCCATCAAGCATAATGAAAGCACCTTGAAGCACTTGAACTAGACATGTATATAAATAATATATACTAGCTCCTCTTAGGTTGAGTGGAGGTTTTTCACCTTTTTTCATGTCATTAGAATAAGCCCATACTTCCGTAGGAAACAAGGAATGATCTATGGACATTTTTGGTAGAAAAGACACTCCCTTTTTAATTAGATAACTAATAGAATATGGTTAGACTTAATATACATTTGAGAAGTTATACCCATCAATGTACCTCGATCGGACATCAAGTGGCCTTATACTACACCCTTGTGACATTAATTTGTCAAGTCTTGCATCATATACCCAAATCTTACATAATCATTAAATCAAGGTAGAAATAGAGGACATTGTTGGACATGTATTGGCTTTTTTTTTGGTTCTCAACCCAAGATCCTAATTGGAGGGCATGCTACTTTTCAAGAACCGGCTTCAATGTAGAACCGACGAGTATGCTCTTTCATAAAAACAGTGCGGTCCCTTCAAGCCTTGGAGTGAGGTTGAGAACTGGACTAACCTATGGAGGGGAGTATAACCCTAGTATCAATTGACCCAAAAGAGAATGTAGAAACATCAAAATTTTCTTCCAAGCGAGTAACTAATATTTGATCAATGCGGCCAATAAGTGTGAAATAAAGTGTGATTTTCTTAAAGTTGTTTAGGTGTGAAGTGCGATTTGTGTGCACAACTAACATCTAGTAGGCATTGAGCATTTTGAGTTTTTTTTTTGAGTAATTGATAAGTGGAGGAGTGTTAAAATGATGTGCACTTAGACTTTTTTACACGACTTCCAAGGAATCTTAACATAGTGTGTGACAGGAATTTTTTGAATGATTTCCATATAAGGGTTTCGTTTAGATTATTTGAGAGTGAAGTCAGCTATAGTTTTTGTGCACAATAAATGTTGGCCAAATTGTTTTAATTTCTCTCTATAAATTTTCAAACATATAATTGTATTATTATTTGTATAATATGTGCCTCAACTAGATATAGGAACCAATGGTTCTTGATAAAGTAATAATTGGCATCTTGAGAACCGCTAGGTGCAAACATCTTAAATGAACTAATTGTTCTTGTTTTTTTTAAAAGGGCAATGCCAGAAACCGACATGTATCATAAATATGTGCCAAACGCCCAAGACCGATAGAGACCTCTTAGTGCTCAATATAGAATTGGATAATAATATCAAACTAACTATAGAAGAACCTTTCTTCCAAGCTCATCACGAAGCTTATGTCGTCTTTAAAATATTGTAATGACTTCCATGCTAACCTTGCACATTCATTGTTACAAGCACTGATTTTTCCTTGTATAGGCAATGTGTCTAATGCAAATAACAAAGGAGACTAGGGGGTAGTGATGTCTTCCAATCTTGACTCTTATGACATGAAAGATAGATAAGCATTGACTTCTATAAGTGACTTAGTTTCAATTTAGTATATGCTTGCCTATTCTTGAGTATGCCATACTCGAAAGGAGACACTATCAAATGCCTTATCTAGATCAAATTTTGTGGCTGCACAATCGATATTTCTAAACTATGCATGATCTATAGTTGTTTATTCTCAACACATTGTCAACTAATATTTCTTATTCACAAAACCAGTTTCTTCTAGGTCTCTCACTCTATGCAACATTGGAGAGACTATTTGCGATAATCTTTGCTCTTGTTTGTAGGAAACATTCAACAAGGTCAAGAGCCTAGGCACATAATGCAATAGGACTAATGTGGTATTAGTTTGAACGAGCCTATTGACAAGCCTTGTGTAAAAGAGGAGCTTAACATCGTAGATTATAGCTAGTTTCAAGATGCGTCCCTCCAGTTGTAGTCACGAGGCATTCTCGAATGTCTTTGTCATGCCATCGAAACTTCATGGCTTTCGTTTATGCTTGATTTCTATTGATAGTTGCTCATGTGAGAATGGACAATCAAGGAGTTCCTTTTTCTGTAGATTAATGACTTAACAAATGAGTCACATTGAAGGTTATTGCTTGACATCACATTTGACAAGCTAGCAATGCATCATGTATTAAAGTCGAACATTGTCAAGAGGCTATAGCATTGTAATGCAGCATAAATGAGATTGACCTGGTAAGAGTTGAGTAACCTCACTTTAAATCCTGATGGAAAAGTGAGAGGTGAAGCCCAAACCCCCAAGTAGGGGCTTTACTAGGAGGTTACGTATGCGAGGGCCCTTCTCCTCGTAAAGCCACATTTTTCTTTTGTAATTTTTGTTCTGCCTCCTACACAGGGACTTTACCTAGCGTAAACAACAAAAAAAACAAAATTTTGCTGCTTGAAAAAATGGGCATGATGCCCTGCCTGAGCCAGTGAGGTCCAGTGCATTATGACCCACAACGCCCGAGAAATTTGAACTGGGGCAAAACGCAAAGGTGTTTACAATTAGCCCTAACGTTGCAAACTTAGCCAATTACCTTGGTGGATGTTTAGCTATTTGTCAAGTTCCATTAGTTTTATGTAACACCTATGGGCAATATGCATAGTGTGGTATCTCAATTTATTTGTACTTCTCCTGTTTTTTCTTTTGTTTCTCTTGGTCCATTCAGATCTTTGTATTATCTTTATTCATCAAACATATCTATTTTTTTAATGCTTGTACCACAAAACACATTTTCGAGGTTAGTAGCATATATGCTGAGATATTATGCTCCATTTTGTGCCATCATCTTCATTCAATTCACTTTTGCATATTTTCTACTTTTTCTCACCATCGGTTTCTTTCCACCAGCACCAAAGACATTGTCTATTTGAGTAAGAAGAGTCGTAAGCGGCCCTTACTCGCGCTCCATGCATTTGTGCCCCTCCCTGCCACCCTAATGGGTGGGGTTCCCCTAAGCCTTGCCCTCAGCTTAATCATGTGCCATGTCTAGAAGTCTAGATGGCACCAAGCCTTCTCACTTGATGGAAGATTGCCTATTCTCTGTGATCCATGATGTGTATGTGTTGTTTTGGCAAATAACTAATGGCTAAGGAATGAATTGTAGCGGAATTTTGCAATGATGAAAAAAAGGACCACATGTTTGCTCCAATGGAGTGTATTATCATGACTTCAGCCTAATATGTAATGCTTACAAGAGAAGACAATACACCCAGATTTTCAAGCCTCATCCATCTATGCCTCAAATTGCCCATTTAAATAGAAGCAATTCCCATGGAGAACTCATAGCATATGATCTGCAAACCCTATCACCATGCAACATGAAATAGGAACAATTAGATCAAATTATGGCACACTTCAAAGTTTATGACCAAGATAATTGGTGCATCAAAAATTTTAAATACACTTCAGAATACAGCCAATTTACTGTCATCTGGAAAAGGCAGAAATAAATTTATGTTAACAAAACTCCTCATTTTCAACATTTACAAGTCTTCCAGAATGCCACCTTTTTAATCCCTTTGCTTGATTTGAGATAGTCCAGTTTACGTCCACACAATTATTCTTTCCAAGACTACCAATTGCAGAAATTGAACTAACGTAATTCATATTCTGACAACGAAGGGTGAAAGTCAAAGATTCTTTGTCAACATTGGTTGAATTTTTTATGTTACTACCTGTTGTGCCTAGCCCTGGTTGAACCCAAGATATTTTTCGTGGCTTGTGGAATTTGCCAATTCTAGTTAGAGGAGAGGTCCTAACCTTTTCGAAATCCTCGTTGATAATCCATGAGTCAATCAAGTCAAAAATATCACTAGGTCCATTGCTGCCTGAAAGCATTTTTGGGTCCAATTGAGCATTGTTTTTAACAGACTGGTGGGCGCTTTTGTGGCAAGCATCTGAGAAGTTGCAGCTTGTTTTGGTTGCAGGCAGTGCGCTTGTTTTTGTTCTTTCAGTGGTTCTTTCAGTGGCATACCAACTTGTCTTTTCATGCTGCATTGGTGACAGTATGTTGAAGTTTTTCGCCTCAACAGTCTTCATGGATTGAGCAGCTTCAGCTAAAAGCCTGCGAGTCTCAGCCAAAGAGGCCCTTGCAAACTTGTTGCTCTTTGCAGCATCTTCAAGCACCTTGGCAGCTTTCTCAGCTTCCAACATCAGCATACTATATAAGCAGATAACCACATGCCCCGTCAAACACTAGGTTGGCCATTTTAAGACAGAGGACAATTTGATTTTTGCAAAAGCTAAAATAGCAACTCAAAACTGTCAGCATTCTTACCATGCTCTTTCTGCAGCCTCCTTTTTCTTCATCTCCATAATTAGCCGGCTAGCCTGGAGCCTTCGCAGTTTTTCCAGCTTTTCCAAAGCCTTGGAGTCAACATACATACGGCCCTTTAATATAGAGGGTATTTCTGGTTTAGAGTCTTGTGCATTGCAGCTGAAAAGGTTGACTGCAAGTCCAGTTGCTGAAGCCTCACCATCCTTACCATCAAAGATGGGTTCTTCTGGCATCAAAAGCAGGTTATCATCCACAACACAGCTACCCAGAGCTTTCCTGAAGTGCCCATTGACACCTGTTCGCGTCTTGCTTGAAATGAGCAGCGCTTCACCCATCATCATTTCAGTAGCAAGAGCCTGCCGGTCTACATTTTTTGATACTTCCTGACTGAAAACTTTGTTTGCAGATAGCCCATTACCATTTTGCTGATTTTCACTAGCCACTTTGGTAGTAGACCTATGATTAGTCTTTGATCTCTTGACAGTGAGCCTTTTCTCTGAATTTGACCTGCTGCTGTGAGTCAGCATGTGACTTCGTATCCCCATAGACACTCTTGTTCGATAATCCTGCAACAGTTTTACCATCAGCCCTAAGTTCCAATCCCTAAAACCTTGGGTGAGGCAAGAATAAGTCCTGATAGAAATTTGAGACCCAATATCAAAAGAATTACTTATGACTTACTTGATCCTTCCACTTTTCTTGCATTGCTTTCGAGATTCTTTTTCTATGATCTTTGGAGTGGCCAACAAGCTCTTGAAACCCTCGCTTCTTCACCCGTTGAAAAGCACGTAATTCCCTAGCATATTCAAGTTTTGACTTCATTTTCAATTCAGAGAAGCTATTCCATGGCAACTCTTCTTCTCCAGCAACTCCAATTCTGGCTGCATTCGAGACTTGGTCCTTCCAATCCTCAAGGCAGGCTAATTGATATGCCTTCGTTTTTCTTCTGGTAGCATTATATGTGAGAAGAGATTTCTTGATCTTCGCCTTGGTAGCCTCTCTGTAGAAGAGACCATATTAAAGTAATGGTGGGAGGTCATCAACCACCATCAAAAAGACTTCTTGGCTAATATTTGAGCAGCAGATTGCCACTTTAGCTGAAAATAGTCAAAGAGATTTGCTTTTTCAAATAATAACAGCAAAATTCTGCACTTCTTGAAATCAATGTATGCATTCCAATGGTTTTTCAAACGCGTTTCAAACATGTCTGTTTCAAACACATTTGAAACGCCAATTTTTTAAGCTGTTTATTTGGAGGACGCATCTTATTATATTATAGCATTTAACAAGAAAGGTTTTAAGAACATGATCAAGATAAAAATAAACAACTTTCCTTCACATACTAATAAACATTTATATGGGTGGAGCTAAACGGATGTGCTACATTGTAAGTTTGGGTAAAATGAATATTAGCATTGGCACGTACATAAGTTCAAATACTGCTACTTTTAAGTTTTAACCATGACCATCAAAGGTAATCAAAGAGCACAAATGAATACAAAGTTCCTTTTGCAATTTTCAATTTTCTAATATCAAGAGCATAGGTGAAACAGAAGTCCACGAGAAGCTCAGCTCAGCAAGGCATCGAATTGAGGGATGCATTAAAATCCATGCTAGAGCTAAACATAACTGGCAAGATCTATCATTAGAGGAAAGGCATAAGGACCTATGTGGTTCCTGCCTCAGTAAAATTTCCTTCATTACAAGAATTTGCTCCACTGGAATAGCTTGCTAATTCTAGGCAAGGTAAGGGGACCTAAGCCCTAATTGTAACAGTAGATTCCTCAAAGATTGCCTTAGTGTTTTACAGACTATATTAATGCAGTATCTCATAAGAGATGTACAGTTGAATGAGTCTACAATCTGCAGTAATTTTTGTAGAAGAATCATTATCTGCTCTTTCCCTGATTTTGTTTTTAAATCATGGTAATAGAGCACTTTCTTGGCACTCAAGTTTGCTTTCAATTTCATTTGTGTTGGGGAGAAGGCCCAAAATTTGGCTTTTTAGTTCTAGTTTTCTCTGTAGGGATCTGATTTTCCATTCTGCTTGGATCATTCGATTTTTATTGTGAGGTGCCCAAGAATATGTAAGCTGTTTGCCGTTTTCATTAGTGTAAAGTAGGGCACCAAAAATCACATTTTCACTTAAACTGGGGTCACTTTATATAAATTTGTAAACAAGAGCTTATGTTTGCACTTGATAAAATCTTGATTTGAAATGTTTTTCGAATCTGATTGAAGGACTTTTTTGCCTTAAGCTAAGGCACTTCTATTCCGCTTTACAACTCCTCATTCCATTGTTTGCAAGTTGACGTACTAATTTTTCACTCACTTACTTACACAACTTCAGCTTTTTCATGATTTTCTATGAATCCAGATTCTCTAGACGATCCCACAGCTTAGTATCAGCTATGCTTAGATATACCATCTCATCAATCCACAGCTATTCCGGCTTATTTGCCGACTCAAGATTCACTAAATCCTCTACTTCCACTATAGTACTTACAAAAATAAGAGTAGCTGTCCTCATTCATGAGCAATAGCTATGAAAAGTTGAATCTTGCAATAGAATCCTTTGATGTTGCTGAAGTAGATCACCATCACTTAAATATGGATGGAATCTTCCAACTTGTTCTTGATGTTAAATCTTCCAACATAAGCCAAACTCCAAAATTGCAACTAAATATACTCATAAATAAGCTCGAGTTATCTATGCCCTGCAACCTTGTGCGGCATCAACAGCATGAAAAACGTGGTGCCCCATACAACTAGAGACAAGGATGTTAGATAGCGGTCTTGGGTGAATGTCTATGCACCCATCAACCATAAAGGAGCACTCACACCTAAGAATCAAAAGCACTTTTTCATCCTTGTTCCTAAGATAGTGACAATAATAGTAGTCTGAGAGGTTTGTAGATCAGATCAAATGCAGTGATGAATGTCATAGCATCCATGATCGCGTGGCATCCATGGGAAGTTTCAGAATTAGGCCACATGCAACCATGGATTCCATAGCCTCTCTAGAATTGCTCATGTTTGCAATGGAGAATGTGAGACTTAAGGTTATGGAGTATCATGTGGTGGTGATAATGGTGGCTGTGTTGAGAACAATGGTACATCTTGCTAATCTCTGTATCTCTCTAAACCCAACTTGTCTTCTCTAAATCACTAGCTTTTACAGTCACACTAATCTCTCAACACCTAGCTATATAGGACTGGCACTGTACAACACCTACAATTTGTGCATCCTGACACACGCTACGATAGCCCCAAAAGGGCTGAAGTCTACGATGGGTATGGAGGATGGTCCTGCTAATGCCCTATCATTGAGCAGTGGCCAAGAAGCTATACACCTATGGTGCATTGTCTAGTGACTAAGCTAGGTTGGTTCGATGTTGTGAAGGGAGAGGGGAGGGGTATGTGTCATGCCCACGATTGAACTGATCTCAAATTAATGTCCCACAAGGAGGTGAGTAAGCCTACTCAACCCGTAAATTAAATATGGCTATGAGGAGTTGGGGCCCTCATGGTACTAAAGTTATATTTAATTGTTTAGAGACCTAAAACTCATGGTGGATTTGCAAGGAACTATATCAATAGTTGAGGTGAAGCCTTGGAAAATGGAACATGTTTGCCGCATTGTTCCCACACACGTTCTATTCGGAACAGTTTCCATGATACATATTACATACATACATGATACATATATATTCTAATTTGAGTCTAATTAGATTTTTTGTTTTGGTTTAAATATACTAGATTGGACAAATTTTTACAAAACCTAAAAAAATCAAAAAGCATTCCAAAACAATCTAGAAACTTACAGCTTCAAGACCTATGATACATTTGTGCGATCTACTCTTTGAGGGTTCAAGAGAAAAGCTGCAATATGTCAACAACGTTCACATAATGAAGCTCACCGCATTGGCTTCGATGCATTCTGTCTCATTTTTTCCCTTACCTGTACCCAACACAAGGAAAAAAAAAAGGCTATTAGCTTCAATGTCTTCTACAAGATAATCATCATATTAACGTGAAGAATGGAGAATAGCTACAATGGGAAGCCCATATCCTTGAGTAGGAGGATTATGCCCCTTGCTACTTGCTTGCACCTAACCTTCAGGAGGATATCAAGCTCCAAAGAGCACTCACAGCTGGCTGTAACATGGCTTGGCTCGTCCGTAGTCTTATGAGCTGAATTGTTTCTGCAAGCAGACCATCATTGTGGCAAACTATTTAGGTAGCCTCCAGAGGGAGCACCTAGGACCTAATGAAAGAAAAATGGACAGCAAATTGAATAATCAGCAACACAAATGCAACCAACATCATCCTGTGCACCTGGTGAATGCTTTTTTCCCTTGTTCCAAGGAACATGCCCATGATTTTTGCAACTGGAGTCAATCAATTCTATGTCATCTTCAGAGCATGCTGGAGATGCAACCCTTTTTACTTGATCCAACCTACCATCTTCTAGGGCCAAAAAGTTTGAGCATTTGCCAAGAAAAATTGTTTTCCTATGTATTACAATTTTATCATGTCCCTCCGAAATGGGTTTTGCTCTATTCACAAAAGCTTCACCATCTCTTTCTGCAACTGAACATAGAACCAGAGATACAGTAAGTGGGTTCTTTCTGGAGCTAGCAGATTGTAACTCTACTGATCCAATCCTAAAACAGGACTCATGGACCCTTCTAGCACTTTTCGAAGGCAGCAGTCGCTCCCATTGACGGAGGTTCCTTGCACCTGTCACAGAGTTGGTCAGCTTCACAATACTCCTAGCTTGTAGATGGCGTGTATAAGCAGCACTGGAGATTGAAATGATATGTTCAGAACAGAAAATAGTGGCAGCACTCGAGGAGCCGGATGTGGGGGCTACTGGAAGACATGCCAGCCTGCAGGAAAAGCAATACCATAGCTCTGAGTTTGTCTACCCACGCATATTTTATGAAGTTGGCCAAATTGTCGATGGATAGAGTACTTACAGCAGATTGCACCTGCACCCAAACATTGACAAAATGTGCCGACTGGATGACTGTTGAACCAGGATTCCGAGAGAGGCAGAGGCTATCCCAAACTGGGCCAAGCAATGCTAGTTCCCTACAACAATAACCTGAGAGCTCCATTATGAACGGCATAGCTGCAACTTCTATGTTTGAGAAATAAAAAGATTTTATCCTCATCATTCACTTCAGAGAAACTCTTTCACGGGAGAGATTAAACCTTGATACCAATAGAGCCTTGCTATGAGTACAGTTATGAGCTAAAGATCATAACAGAATGCAGAAAGAGAGGATACTGTAAATATAAAGAGCCAATTAAAAGTAGGACACAATGATTGAATAACAATCTTCATGGGAATAATGACGACAACACTCACTTATCGAAGGTGAATGCAAAGAAGCATGCTAAATCGAATATCAAGCTACTCTTTGGAATTAAACAGCTAGTCTCTACAGCATCGTCCAAAAATGATGTAGACGCCCAATAACGACCATATCACTCACAGATGTGCCAACTAACAAATGGTGTGGACCCAAGGCCCAACAGCCATCTAATAGTATGAAGAAAGGGGTTTGGTGATACCAAAGGATCTCAAGCCATCCGAAGGGATCGTGAATATTGAGGTGGTATTGCATAATCTAATAGTCCATGCTCACCAAAACATAGTAGTAAAAGTCTGATCCACTAGGAATCTGAATTGAGGATGACTGTCACGGGCCTAGCCGCCAATGCTAGAAACAGTCTAGGCATGATTAGAAGCTTGGCTGAAAGCTCTCATGGTCGTCAAGCTTATAATTGTGCTATGTTGAGGGACGGAGGCGATTGATATTGGTCACTACATCAAACAGTTAGGTCAGAGGCACGGAGAGCATGTTAGAGGCCTACTCAACGCAGTTATGGGCCTAGCCATCAACATCGGGATGAGCCCAGCCATGAGGACGTCATCTGATCATTGTGTCACATAGGGGGGCTGGCTGCTATAGCTAGCATACCAACTAGCTCGATTATAGGCATAATGTCAGTGGCAATTGTGTGCCCAAGGATTGGAATCATCGACATACAGGGAGTTGCAAGAGTATCTAAAGCGGAGGAGAAAAGCTCATCATATTATTAACTTGTCTGTTAAAGATATGATTATTCTTCACATCAGGGATGCTTCTGGACCCCAGGAGGCTTGGGATATTCCAAAGAATTTAGACGAGACTGTTAATCAATCTCAAATTTTGTATAACTAATACGCTATATACATTAAAGATAGGTATTGGTGAATCGGTAACAGATTACTTTACTCGAGTGAAAGATCTAAGAGGACAACTTACTGCACTTGGAGAAAGTGTTCCGGATTCAGTTTTGGTATCTATCACGCTTAATAGTCTACCTTTGGCCTATCAAAACTTTGTTAAACGGGGACAATTTCAAGGAGCAAGCATTGTTAGCAAAGAAGCAAGGGCAAAGTTCCAAGAAAGGTGGCAAAGGGAAAAAGATCAAAGGGGAGAAGAATCAGCAGGATCAACAAGAAAATCAGTCAAATCAACCGGAAGATGGAAAGAAAGCAATTTGAAAAGGAAATTGCTTCATTTGCAGAAAGCTAGGGCATTACGCAAAAGGATGGTGGAAAAAGAAGTTCAAGACAAAGCAGGATGGAAATTTTGCTAAAGAAGTCATACAAAATTTAAGTGCTTGGATCTTGACGATTGTGAATCATTTTTAGCATCAACATCTTCAGGTGACTTCTGAAGGGAAGAGGAGTGTTGGTTTTTTTATTAAGGTGCATCGAAACATACGACCCTAGGCGAAATTGGTTATTAAAAGTGCAGGTTCAACTACCTTCAGGAAAGATTGGAGACATAAAGGATGTGCTTTATGTACCAGGAATCAAGAAGAACTTACTCTCAAGCTATTGCAAAGCAACAAATGATTGTACAATGTGATGAAGAACAATGTCTCATCAAGAGGAAGTCCAATGATGTAGTAGCTGAGGGCATTCTTGCAGGACGGTTGTACAAACTTTAAGCTCAAGTGGTTGGTCATCATGCAAGTATTGCGGATATTCATTCAGTGAGTAAGTTACGGCACGAAAGGTTTGGACATCTGAATTTCAAAAGTCTACAAGTCTTCAGCAATGTCCCAAGACTATACTGTGCCTAGTCCGCCACACATTTGCACTCTTGTTCGCACTCACAATGCTCTCACAATCATCTGTCTTTCTCAATTTTCTCTATATTTTGTTGCAAACATGAGGGTAAATCAGAAGTTCATAAGAAGTATCGCATGTATGCATCTTAGACTTTTAAATTATGTACGTACTTCCGGGACCCATACAATTTTGCCGTGTGTGAATATGGAAGCATGGGCCTATCACAAATAAGTAAAATCAAGTCCTTGTTTTCTCTTTGTATTTTGGACCACCTCACCCTGGACCCAGCACAATGTTGGGCATCATATCAACCTTCCATGTCTGAAAACTTTGTGTAATTCAACGGATCTTCTAGTGGAAAACTCCAATTTGCCAGATGGATTTGGCAACCTAATTTATCGTAGACAATGATGTCTGAAAACTTTTACAGCATATTTTGAGATCATTTTGGGTCAGAGTAACAAAATATTTTGGTCAACTTTCAAGCAGGGAATGGTCTTTCTAGTAGCCTTTAATGGTGGTAAAAATAGACGGCTTTTATATTTCAGAATTTTTCAGTACTGGTAAGAAATTTGACAGATTCAGAGACCCAAGTTATTGCAGATAATAACGTCTGAAACACTTTTACAGCACACCTTCTGCTCATTTTGGGTAAGACTAGCTTGAATATACAGGTCAGTCAGCTTTTACATGGAGGAATGATCTTTCTAAAGACCTTTTCTTGAGGTATTTTTTTATATTGCCTCTCGCCCTAACAGGCTTGCTATCACCTGCCCAATGCCCCATAACTAGAAGCCAGATTATGTTCCTGTGTGATGAAACAGAAGGAGAGCTACCTAGATTACACCATCACTTTCAACTATTGCACCCAACAATAATATGAATACAAAATGAGGGTAATGCTGCAAACAAAATGTTTGATTCTTTGAAGATTTAGTTGACAATACACAATGCACATTGTAAACTAATGTGGGTCTGTAACAAGACCTTGAAAGTACCCTTGTGCTGCTGCAAGCAGAGCTTCCTAGCTGGAGCTTTTTAAAGAGAAGACCACAAATCCACAAATGCCCATGTACCATCGTAGTACACAGGAACCCACAAACCCCAATGCCAAAAATGATGCTGCTGCAGCAAAAGAAGAAGAAAAGGGGGGAGAGAGAGAGAGAGAGAGGGTGCATCTTGGAGGCACTACCCAACTTTTGGCCCCACCCCAATCATAGGGACTCCTATTTTTTTTAATTATAAAATTAATTTTTTATTCCCAAAACCCTACTCATTGTTTTTGCCCAAGCTTCTTTGATTGATGTCCCCTACGTGTTTTACGATGCTTACAACTGCTACAAATATATTGAAACCAAACTAAAATTTTCAATATGTGTGTGCACCTGTGTGGATATTTCCTAACTAATCTAATATTATTAAGATCTCCACCGTTGCATCGAGTACAAACCGTCCAGATTTGAACATTTGCTCAATAGAATGGGTAGAAGGCCCTTTCCAAAGGCTGGCCGACGGTGGCAGGTGGCATTCCAACTCACAAGGGTCAAAGGATTGCAGTAAACTACCTTTCATGTTCGAGTTTTATTCTCTTTTGCGGGTTTGTTTTGGAAGTGGAAGTTCTTTTTCAAATGAACCTTGTAAAAAGAAAAAATTTATCTTTGGTATTGTAGCTTGTAAGCAATGTCAAATTTGCAATGAATTTTTTTGAAAATGTCACATTACATGGTAGGGAAGGATCAAAGTCGAAAGGTCATCCAACCTAGAAGGACGTCGGCTCAAGGGTAGGGCCTGTGCAAGACGGAGGGCCCAAGGCCCTTTGGCCTTGTATCGCATAATGACCAAGTGCAATTGTTTTTTATTTGCATTTTTTGAAATTTTCTTATTGAGATTTTTTTTCCAGTTCTTTTGGGGGGGGGGGGGGGGGGGTTATAGAGACTCATCTATTTCTTAACTGAGATCTCTATCATTGCATCCAGTACAAACCGTCCAGATTTGAACATATTTCCAGTTGAATGGGTAGAAGGCTCTTTCCTAGGGAAGGATCAAAGTTGAAGGGGTCTTCCAACCTGGAAGGACGTTGGCTCAAGGGTAGGGCCTGTGCAAGACGGAAGGCCCAAGGCCCTTTGGCCTTGTATCGCATAATGACTAGGTGCAAGTTTTTTTTATTTGCAATTTTTTGAAAATTTCTTATTGCGATTTTTTTTTCTAGTTCTTTTGTGATTTGCACGTAATAACCAGGTGCAAAAAAAATTGGACTTTTGTTTTTGCTTAATACAAATGTGGACAGCTAATGACATGCTAACACATGGCACATGCACAATCTATCAAAATGTGCATGCCATGTGGTAGTTTGTCATTGGTTGTCCACATACACATTATGTTTGAATTGTTATATGCTATGTGGCAACGTTGTCCACATGAGAGTCATGGTGTGGAAGATTTAAATTCTCAAAGTTTTATGAAATTTTTGGTTTTTAAGGTGCCTTGAAAACACAAGGATAACGTGAGCACCTAGCATTACTAGCATTAGGTGAGGGGTCTTGTGGGACCGCTTCACACTCTTAAGGGCCCCAACTTACTTGAGTATGCTTGAGTCACATAGCTTGAGTCACCCTTTCTTCCCCTTCTACTAGAAAGACCATTTTCTTCAAGTTACTTTACAATACCCCTTAATAGGTCCTTCTTTGGGGATTAGATTCCAGTGTCGGGTTGTCATATGCATAGGTGGCCGGGTGGTATCAAGATGGGTATCAACGAAATCCCTGACTTAGGGGCAAAATCACAGAAAAATGTCTGTCTGAACCATAAACCCTAAAAGCAGTTCTGAGTGCCTAAGTCCTCTCAAGGTTATTGGTGAGGTTGGAAAGATTGTATTAATAATTTGTGAGTTTATTGAGTTTTAGATCTTTGTATTTTCAAATAGCCATGTTTAGAATTTCGATAAAAAAATGTGAACTCCTTGCAAAAACGATGCATTTGAAATTGCAATATCCAACAATGAAGACTATGAAACAAGATTCAGGCCATATTAAACCACACAATTTGAAATTTCAATATTCAATAATGAAGATAGACAAAATGAGATTTAAGCCATACAAATTTTTTTCTTTATTTTCAAAAAACAAGAGTAACAAAATTGCAATATCCAACAATGAAGACGACATGGCCAATTAGATCAAAACCAATGTTTCAAAAGAATATAAAAAAAGCGATGAGAATCATGTAAGGACAAGTGACTATTTCAAAAGCTTAGCATTGTAAGAGTTAGCTTAGGATAGTCATAGATTTGACATCTCCTAAAAAACTCCTATACATGCTTTTCCAAAACAATTGTTTCATTCTTGTTATATGATGTATAGCCATGGCTGAGACCAAAATATCTAATAAAGTGAAAGCACTCCAAATTGATGGTGGTGGTGAATACATCTCCAATAAGATGTCTGACTATCTAGCTGAACATGGCATTCAAAGACAATTTACAACCTCCTACATGCCTCAGCAGAACGGAATTGCAGAAAGGAAGAATCGAATGTTTCTTAATTCAACCAAATCCATGCTACATCAATCGCACTTACTTGCAAAATTTTGGGCAGAGGCTACTGCCACAGCCTGTTATGTTCAGAACAGGTCCAACACCAAAGCTGTCCATAACATGACTTCTTATCAAGTGTGGCATCGACACAAGCCTAGTGTCAGCCATCTAAAAACCTTTGGTTGTATATGTTTTATTCATGTTCCTAAAAAGCTTAGGAAGAAATTGGACAAGAGGTCAAATAAATGTATTTTCATTGGCTATCTTGATGAACATAAGGCTTATAAAGTTTATGATCCATCCACCAATGTAGCATTTGTTTCTAGGGATGTAATCTTCAAGGAAGATACATTCTATGACTTTAAGCAACCATCGATCAATGATGTTGTATCATTTCATCCTATTCTACACAACATAGAATCTTCCACTCATGACGTTTCTTCTACAAAACATGCAGCTACATCTATAGAAGCCGAGTAGCCGAGTAGCCAGACCAAGCTAGCTCGAACAGATAAGACCAAGATATCATCCAAGAACACTACTACGAGTCTTCCCAAATATGGTCTGAACAAATCATTCATCATTTGTTGGAAAGTCGCTGGTGCATTGGTCGAATCAAATGGAAGCACCAAAAATTCATAGTGTCCAAACCGAGTTTGAAAACCCGTCTTACGTATATCCTCTAACTTAATGCAAATTTGACGATATCTTGATCTTAGATCTATCTTGGTAAAGTATCTTGCACCACCAAGATAATCTATTATGTCATCCATTCGCGGTAGTGGATACCTATTCTTAATTGTAACTTTGTTCAACTTTTTATAGTCTATGCAAAACCTTATAGTCCCATCCTTCTTGGCGACCAGAACCACTGGTGATGCCCAAGGAGACTTACTAGGTTTAACCCACTCTTTCTCTAGATACTCATTTAATTGCCTTTGTACCTCAGCCTCTTTCGATGCACTCATCCTATAAGGGTGTTGTGCAATCAGAATTGAACAAGGTATAAGGTCAATCTTGTGATCTACAGACCTTTTAGGTGGTAAACCTACAAGAAGATCTAGAGAAACCTCATTGAATTCTTGCCTAAGTTTACTATAGGCTTCAAATTCAGGAGTGTTCTCACTAGGTATATTCATGGCATTAAGTTTAAGAATCTCATCATTGCAACAAATTAAGTTCTTGTGAAAACATAAATAAAATTTATACTTTGTGTTCTTTATTAAAGAATTAATCTCATGCTTAGAGTAAGGCTTAATACTAGTAGCATCAACACTTAAACTAGCACTAATTTTTATTAAAAAACAATCATGCATAAAAGTTAAAGATTTTTCAACAAAATCAATTTTCAAAGATTTATTCTTATCATAATGCCATTGTTGCCCAAGAACAACATCCACATTTGCCAACTTAACGACATGGAATTCTAGTTTTTCATAATAATCCTGTATGTGCAATGGTATATTAGGAACCACATAATCCATGGATTTGGAATCACATCCAGATGCCATTGTCACACAATACTTTTTCTCACTTTTTTTTATGGGAAGGTTTAGCATTTTGCATCAAATTTGCATTTATAAAACTATGAGTGGATCTCGTGTCAAAAAGTACATTAACATGTCCTCCAATTTTACCCTTAATGCAAATCAAGTCATTAGGTCCATAAAACATTGAACTAAGAAGACAAATATCCATCTCATTACTTTGAGATATGAAACCTGAAGTT
Source organism: Diphasiastrum complanatum (assembly GCA_029204225.1). Classification (NCBI taxonomy): domain Eukaryota; kingdom Viridiplantae; phylum Streptophyta; class Lycopodiopsida; order Lycopodiales; family Lycopodiaceae; genus Diphasiastrum; species Diphasiastrum complanatum. The sequence goes on along the minus strand of MU835266.1, from coordinate 10,632 downwards.
GATGCTTTGTTATTGACACAATCTCATGCAAGGTGACCCTTTCCATTGCACTTAAAGCAACGATCTTTCTTCCGAGCTTTTGCTAGGTCTTTTCTGCCACCATGATGAGTTATTAGGGTGGTGTTTGGGTTTCTTAAAATTAGGATTGGAATATGCCTCATTTTCCTTATCCTTTCTTTTATATTGAAAACCCTTCTCTTGCTCATTAGGGTGATGACTCTTATGTGGCTTAGGAGTATCATCCAAAAAAATTTCAGCCCTAATATCATCCTTCTAACATCCACTTGATAGTCTTTAGGTAAACCATCGATAAACATGAGCATCTGTATCTTCATAGGTATTTCCCTAAAAAGAGGATTCAGATACTCATGGAAATCTCGAATGTATGTATCAAGGTCTTTAGTCATGATCAATCCCGAAAGTTTTTGAAAAAGTTCAAAATCATCTAACAAGGAAAAAAAGTATTCCTTGAATACTATGCAAAATGCCTCCCATGTTAATGGTTGTTTCCCTTTGGTTACTAAGTTCTCCCACCATACTAAGGCTTTTCCTTCCGGAAACATAGTGGTAGTGGTGAGTTTTTCACTTTCGGAAATAGGATTCATCGCAAAATACTTATTCCAAACATTTAGCCCTGAATTTACTACTTGTAGACTCCTCTCTTTCATTTTCACATTATATACTTTAACGCGAGGAGATACTACATGGTTTCGATGATTGGCCAATTTAGATTCAAGGTCTTGATTCTTCAAATTGGTTTCATGTGATTGTTGGTTTGTTTCTTGAATTTGTTGGTAGAGGAGTTCTTGTGCGACACTTTCAGATTTAGATAAATCAAAGGTAGGGTTAGAGGTGGATTGATCCATGGGAAGTGTCTTGGCTTAAATCCCAAAAAAGTTTCAAACTTTTGGATTCAATCACATCAAAATGACTCAAAACTAATCCAAGTTTTCATTAACATGTTGAGTCTCTCTTTTAGTTTTTCATAACATCACTCATAATGAACCATTACTAAATTTGATGGAAAATTTCCATTTACATTTATCAAAATTTTTAAGATGGTTTCATCTATGTTTGTAGCAATGTGGAATGGAGAACTATCTTTTGTTTTGGTAGGAGTTGCTAGCAAATTCTTTCTCTTACTTCTTTAAATTCAAAAGCTAAGAAGTGATATGAATTTACAATCCGTTAACCAAAACAAATTCCCCTTTGATGTAGCATTAACTTCTCTTCACAAAAACTAGAATTTTTGGCCTATATTCACTAATCCAAGGTTCGATAGACTAAAAATTAGATTTGAAGGTCACTAGAGTGCTGTGAAAGTCATTGAAGTTTTGTGAAAAACACAAAGTTGTTTAGGTGAGCTTGCCTTTTGGTGTACTAAACTCAAATCTTGTTTTGTATTTCATGTGTTGGGTAAAACAATTTTCCCAATGCCTCCAAAAGCCCTCCAATGTGCCTCTCCTCCAATGCTCCTAAGATCCTTCCAAAAGTAGACAACAAGATGGCCTCAATAATTTACCACCCAACCATCGCTAGATCCATGCACAAGCAAGACCTATCTAGCACCTCCTTGCTAAACCACAATCACTACCATCACAATCACAAGCATGCTCAACATCCCACCCCCATCTAAGTCCCATACCGAAGATGGTGATTTTTTCAAAAACAAGCATGCAAAATCTAAGCCCTCTACACCCTAGCAATCCACTAGAGGATAGAAGCAAATCACAACACAAGAAATTTCCCCTCAATTGGGAGCCCTCTCCCTCTCTTACAGGTGGCCAATGACACACTCCAAAGCACTATGGAATGCCCACACCAAGAAATGAGAAAAGAGGAGGCAAATGAAGGGCCAAGAGGCTCACAAGTTAGTGGAATGTACACCTTCCATAGCTTGTGGTTCTTGAATATAACTCCTTGGGTTCTTTAGGGACATCTTAGGACCCTAGTAGGTGTGCCCTCCTACTAGTTCCCCATGACCCTTATTTGATGGCTAACTTTGGCCCAAGGCCTTATTATGTGTTCATGGCTCAAGGTTGAGGCCCAAGGTCTAGGAAAATGACCAATACCCATGGTAAGGTCCTCCTAACACCTCACTAGATTCCATATCTCCATCCAAGGCATAGACACCTACATGCACTTATCCAAGGACACAAGTACCTTAATCCAAAGGCACCTACTCTTAATATGAAGTATTGCTAGTTACATAGGTATGTAACACCAAAGCTCATGGATGATTGGCTTGTGAAATGAAAAAAAATATTTTTATCTCCGTGGTTGATCAATTCTGATTTCACAGCACACTTACTAGATTTGGCCAATTTTTAGAGCATTGGAAAAGCCTAAGTGGTGGCTACAAGAATGCATATCAAGATTTAGGCAATTGCATGTAAAATTTACAAATTTTCTAAGACGATCTAGAATCAAAAAAATTTGATTTTTGGTCGAACGGGAACCGCAAACGGGCTCACCACTGCGCACTGATCAGAATGATCGGTTGCACCAATATGATATCCTCATGAAATCACTTCAAAGAGCTGCATTTGTGAAGTTAAGATTAGCCCTTGGGTTGATAGGCAAGACTATGTTATCTACAAACTAGTTGTGAGGAGGAGTGTTAAATTTACACAAGCTAGTTTGGTTTTACAACTTGTAAATTGTAACTGACATTATGAGCGATTGATGTGACTAAAATAAGGTAGATTCATTTTCTTGGAAAGTAGTGCGGGCAGATGCATAAAGAAGTTAAAAAATGATATTTTAATTACTTTATTGTTATTTTTCTCTTTCCTACATGGCATTTCTTATAGGGCCCTCTTTGGGCCCATATGTTCTCTAATGAGCACATGTAATTAAAGATAGAAATCATACCAAAATGATCCCGATAGCCATCTTCAACTATAAAAATTTGAGATTATTATTTCGAACCGAATCTAGACACCCCAAAGTTCTGTTGAATACAATTCAATTGTCATTCTTGGAATCATTAAGATTTGTTGTCCAATTGAGATCACTGGGATACAATCACTAATGAACTGAGTCTATTCCTTGGTTGCAGAATACTCTAAATCAAGATTATTGTATATCTTATGCACATAATCTTTTACTGATAAATCCCAATAATTCACAAATCATGCGTTTTACAAGCAATATAACTCAAAACAAACAGTTTTCTATGAGTTCTCTGCACATTGATTGTTTGACAAATTAACTTCATCTAAGAGTAACCCAACTACGCAAGCTAATTGCCAATGGCTTAGAAATCTCAACTGTCTAGGTGTAGATCTCAATTGTACTAGTGCAACACCACATTTAGATTCTTATCCAAATTATTTCTAAGTTAATGTATAGATTATACATAAAAAGATCTGTTAACTCTACAAGTATTTGTTTCAACAATACTTGGTCATATGTCTATGTTTACCGACTGGTTTAAGTGCACCAATCCAGTAACTAGGAAAATATAGTAGATCCATACAAGGTTAATCATGCACATATGAGAATAATCTCACTATAACCTTGAACATAAACACATATCATTATCTGGAAAATTCTTCCAAAATCTGCATATGTTACTCACATAACTCATTGAGAATCTTGTAACTCAGCTACCAAAGAATTCTATTTCTCATAAGTAAATAGCATATATGGAAACTCTTTGAGATGAATAACATATCCACTCTCACAAATTTTTCAATCCAAACTTACCTCTAATAGCATAATTTTTTTCATTCAATCAACCATTTTTTGATCCTAGTACTCAAACTAAGATTAGGTTGACCCAATACAAATAATCCAGACTCATCTTTATGATCAAACTTACTCCTATTCTAGCCAAAATCGAATTAGTAATTTTTGACCTTTCTCTATAAGATTTTTACCCATCGCTTCAACCCTCCTTGTCAAGAAATTACGAAATTTTTTTATAAAAGTTAGTCTAAGAGATCATACATGAAAAAATATTTAAATCCATGAAAATTCAATAACAAGTGTCTTCCACAAAAAGGATTCACTTTATTACAACCAAGACTTCTTCAAGTATTTTCAACTCAAGTGACAATAACTATCATTCATTTGAATCCATCCATGCAAAAGAGAAAGCCTGAGTTTAAAAAATTAAAACACAATCATCTTGGAATTATTAGAATTTCAAGACCTATTCATACAAGTAGTAATTCACATGATGATATAGTCCTTCAGAAAAATAACTTCAAACTGGAAGGAATCACATGAATTCAATGTGATTGTTGGAAGTATTTCTAGTGTGTGCGGTGGCTAGATCTACTTACAGGTGTAGTATAGGGATGTAGAGATTCGTCCACTTTTTAAGTTTCTACCAAGGTTCAAACAGAAATGCGAAACTAAGACGTAATGACGGAAACACTAAGGCTTACCCAACTAGTGCTCAAAACGGAAATGAAACTATCTAAGGTGACAAAATACAAACCCTTGCTAAGGCTTACCCAACTAGCAAGGTGTTTAATCTAAATTCTACTTAACACCCAAAGGGTAATAAAATAATATTGTGGCTAATATTAAGCAAATAAGCAATAAAGAACATGCCACAATAAACGGATGAAAAGGAGGCAAGAGGAGGCCCGAGCACCTTCCCTCAAGCTATGCACCTTTTCAAAGGGAACACAAATGACATAGAATGATAATTCTCCAAAATAGAGAGCAAGATAGCTTAATCTCAAAAGTGTTGGTTACAATGCAAATACCTCTCCTTTTATGGCAAGGAGGGTCTTCCATAAGTGTCTACTAACTTATGGGACGAATCTATTTCTAGCTTTTCAAGAACTTCTAACTTAGGATTTAGAACTTCAAATTTCTTAACTTAGGAAAACTTAAGATAAAATATTTTTAGTCTTAAGTTTCCTAAGTCTAAGTTCTAAATCTAAGTTTAAGCTATTTTATTATTATTTAAGCTTCTACTCATGGACTTATAAAACACATGCCATGGCTTGAAGTTTATTGACAGATACTCATACGTGATCTTACAAAACACATGCCACGGAGTTTTATTATTATTTTTTATTTTCTCTGTGTTAGCACAGTTGCTAACATTATCCCCCTCCTTATTGGATTGGTGGTCCCACACCAATCGACGCCTTTTCATCCTGGATCTTTTGTGCTTCTTGGAGGCGAGATTGTTGCTGTCGGGAGTGGTAGATTGTCGTGCTGATGTCCTCCATCATTTGCCACCGTAATTTGTTGAGGAAGGGCATGGGTTTGTAGTAATGGAGCATACCCTGGAGAAAGTTATGGGTTTTCCATAGCTCCACCATATCAACGTGCAGGGTGGAAGTGAGTGCAGTGCGATAATAGAGCCTTGCAACATTGATATGGTCATCTTGCGTCCGCAAGGGTGTATTGATGTCAAGGGCGATTGGGAGTAACCCTCGATCCCAAAAACCTCTGAGTTCTGCCAGAAATGCTACCAGGCCGCAATTATCCGCAAAGTATCTGATGTCGCGATCAGGATTGCCATGGTGCTTATGGTAGAATACTCGGTAGTTGGTGACCAGGTCTTCGACTAAGTTGCCGGTATCCACGCCTGTGAGCTTAGGGCAAAAGATTCTGTTCTTGACCTTGGTGGTAGGAAACGGTTCTCGCCTCGCTACTGGATAGTAATAAGGATTGGTGCGCATGTAGGAGGGAGCTTCGAGATACCGTGCCATTGAGGTCTTACTTTGCAGGAAGAGCTGATGACGCCAGAGAGGTTGTAGATCCAGGAGTTTGACTGCTACTTTATGTGTCTGACACTGGTCCAAATCTGGCAGTATGTAGCCACCTCACTCTTTTGTTGTTGGATACTTCTTTGCAAACTCTTGAGAGGCATGCAACTTTTTGCTTGGTTCTGTGGGCGTGATTCTGTGCCGGATGGTTGGGGCTTCAGAGGCAATCTCATGTTCGGTTTGTGGATCGGGATCAGGAGATATAGGAGGCGAGTGATTAGCTTCTGCAATTCTTTGTGACTTAGGAGAAAATTGTCGTGGAGTGAAGGTTGGGTTAGTGGTGTCGAGGGGGTTAGAAGCGGTGGAAGGGAAATGAAAATGCTGGGAGCTGGTACCCCCAGAGCCCGATGGATTGGTTGGTGTTTGAGCTCCTTGCCCCAGGGGTTGGCCTTGAAATGCAGAGCTTTGAGTGGCAGGAGGAGGCTGTTAAAATCCTGTTCCATCTCCACCATCTGGTCCATCAAAGTGGTGCCCTGAATCATGGAATTGGCGTGCTCTGCATGAACCGACGGTGTCGACTGGGCAGCAGCCTTTAAGCATTCTTCCAGGGTGGCTATGTGTTGGTTTAGGGCCTCGACAGAAGCAATGTATGATTGTTGTAATTTTGAGTGTTGCTCCATCGTGGCCTTCAGCTTTTGGGCCAGCGTTTGATAGGCCACCACTGGAATGGCAGTTCCCTCAGGAATAGCTGGTGGTGCGAAGTTGTTGAAGTCCACCATTTCCAACTGTTCCTTCATAGCGGAACGTGCTGCATGTGAATCTACTACAACCTCATCCTTCTCGGCTTTGAGGGTATCGATGGTTTGTTGCATGTTGGATACCTTCAGTTGGAGCTGGTTCTGGAGATGGAGTAGCATCTGCTGTTGTTGTTGATTGTAATTTGTGAGGTTCTGGATCTGTAGCTGCTATTGTTTATTTTCCTCCTCCAGCCTTGCTTTTTCTTTCTGAAGGTCCGCCATAGCACCATCGTCAAATTGCCACATAGTATACTGTCCCCCTAGGGTGCCGAATAGATTGTATTGGAGCTCATTCACCAACCATACCGCTTTTTGGGCTGTAAGGGGTAACTGCTCCCAAGGACCAATGTCAAGGAGGGTGCGTGTGTAGTTAGGATACGACATGGGGTTAAATGGTAGAAAATCAGGAACAGGGCTAGACGGAGGTGTATGAAATGCAAGTGGAGGTGATTGTGGTTTGAGGGGTGGGGAGGTATTATGTGGCGGAGAGTGTGGGATTGGGTTAGTGGTGACAGTGGTTTATGGTAATGCAGATAGTAATTGTAATGCAAAATCATCTACGTTGACTGTGGAGTCAAGTAGGGTGGGGATTTGTACAAGGGAGGGCTTTTGTGGAAGTGTGGAAGGGAAGCCCATGTTGAGAGTTAGTGAGGGTGTGGAGGTGGCAGTAAACGGTGGGGGTGGTGGTGGGAGTGTGAGAGCAAGTGATGGCGAGGAGATTGCCTATGTGGATGGAATCACGCCCATAGGATCAGAGCCAGAAGTGCTTGTCGTTCCGGAGCTGTCTGTTGCTGCTGCTACTGCTTGTCGGCGTTGTTGGGCCTGGTGAAGTAAGGCCGCCTGCTACTCTAGGACTTCCTTTGGGACAAGAGATGGTTTAAGGCTCCCTCCGAATTCAGCATATTCTACCCCAATGTCACTGGATAGAATGTCATGCGGGACATCTGCTTCTATGCTGACCGCCTTCCCTTTCTGCTTCTTAGTAGGTGGGGCTGATGAGACTGGTTCTGCTGTCGGTTGGGGGGTGGCTCACTTTTTTGTGCTTGGATAAACAACATCCAGCTCCTTGATGGCAGTAGCCGCCTTAGAACCCAATTGCTTGGTGACCAACATGTGGAGGAGATACCCACATTTGGCAGTTGATTTGCGGGCTTTCAGAGCTCCGCACAGCTTCTCCGCTACCTTCTCATCCCACTTATAATTTTGAGTGGGGTCGTCCATGGTGAGGGTCAGAGAGAAGAGATCGCTCGGTGGGATGCGATCCATCTTGGTGGTATGTACTACAACCATGGTGATCTGAGGCGGCCCGTAGATGGGGATCCGTGATGAGGCGGATAGCGATCCCGTCATTGGGGCAATGGTTTTGTCGTCATCGATCAGAAACTTGGTAAAGTACTTGGCATCATAGCTGGTGCCCTTTCCATGGACTATCTCTCCGAGATTAGGAAAGTCGACGCTCTGAATCAAGAGAGACGTTGATAATAGTATAGCTGCCACTCTTGGATGTAATCAGGAAAGTTTGGAACTCATCCGAATAGGTCGAGTAGGCTGCTCGATGAGGCTCTCGCTCTGCTGATCTCGAAAAAGTGTCAGATCAAATCCAAGGTTCGTGAGGATATCCTTGGCCAGTGTGAGCTGCTTGACATAATTCTTAAGATAGATCATGACTATATCCCCTGAATAAGGACGAGGGGGTTTACGGCAATGCAAGCTCAGCGAGGAACTGCGGGAAGCCATGATAATGAGGGCCCACGAAATCTTGTAAGTGGTTTGTGTATTGCCAAAAGAGAAAAAATGTCTGATAGTGCAAAAATGTATCTGATCAGAATTCGCGGAGATAGTAGAGAAATCGTGAGAATCAATTTGAGCTCCAGCGAATTGTTTGCGAATTCTGAGAATGGATATTTGATGAAGAAAACTACCTTTTGTCTATTTTTAGTCACCATAGAACAGCTGGCCATGGTCCAGAAAAGGGTCCCTCGTCGTCGAGCCAGCCAGTAGGTCTTCTGGTTTCCTGTAGTGAATGGCACAGTTATGATGACCATTCACTCTTCTGGTGACCATTCGCTCCCTGTAGTGAATGGCACGATTCTGACAACGATTCACCACTGTTAGCAGCAGTTTTGTTATAGTTGTTTTCATCACGCTACGGAATCAAGGACACACACCATACAAACACCTCAAAACACGCCAAAATGTTGGCCTTTTGTTTGGTTTGGGGTTTAGGGTTTGGGGAACAAACAACCAGAAGGAGGATATCAAAGATACTGTCAAGCAAGATTTTGATGATGATGAGGTGCATCGTTGACACCTTGATCAGGGGGTAGGAAGGTTAGGGATTCGAGATAGATGGTCTGCTAAGAAATGCTGAACTCCCTTATGAACCACGATCCTAAACTCAAATTCTCTCAATAATAGGATCCATCTAGTAATACAGTCGGTGGTGCAGGTCTTGTTGATGAGATACAACAATGCTTGATGATCAGTGAAGAACACAAAGACTTTTCCTATAAGATAATGGCGAAACTTCTGAACCGCATATACCATCGCCAAGGCTTCGCGTTCTGTAGTGGTATAATTGACTTCAGTAGGTATCAATTGTCGACTAAGAAAACGAATTGGATAGTCCTTTTTAAATTCTCCCGGTTGGGTGAGCACTGCTCCAATGGCATACTTGGATGCATCGGTATGCACATGGAATTCTTTAGAATAATCAGGATCCCGGAGGATGGGTGCATTGTTAAGGGCTTCTTTGAGGTGATTACAGACGACGCGTTGTTCATCGACCATTTGGAAACTACAACTACTTTGTAGATTAAGCGTGCTTTGTTAGCGAAATCGAAAATAAAGTACCGATAGTAGTTGGCGTGGCAAGGAAGGAGTAAACTTCATGTATTGTATGGGGTTCGGTAGATTTTGAATGATAAGGATCTTTTTAGGGTCAGTGGCAATGCCATTTTGTGAGATAATATGTCCTAACACAATACCATGGGTTACCCAAATCTGGCATTTTTCAGGATCAAGAGAGATACTGAAGCATTGACATTAGATAAAAAAAATTTTGAGCACAGACAGATGACGTATTTCTTCGGAATGTGCTCCTAAATTATCCAAGTAAACTTCTAAGGTATCGCCCATCTGCTCTTCATAACACGTTGGAAGGTGCTAGGAGCATTGCAGAGACCAAAAGGCATGACTTTCCAGCAGAAGGTTTCCCATTCTGTGGCAAAGGCAGTTTTGTGTTGATCTTCTTTAGCGATTTGGATCATATTATATCCGCTAAAGCCATCTAAGGAGGAGTAAACCTCATCTCCTGCTAGATTTTCTAAGATGGATTCTCCGAAAGGTAGTGGAAAATGATCACGTTCAGTGATGGCGTTAAGTTTCTTAAAATCGACACAGATCCGGAGTTTTCCATTTTTCTTGGGAACGAGGACAGTTGGGGAGACCCACTCAGTATGCTCAATTTCATAGATAAATCCCACGTCTAAGAGGCGTTGTAATTCTTCTTTGATCTTGGCCTTATAGATGGGATTGCATCTATATGGACGACTCGCAGTGGGCCTCACACCCAGTTTAAGTGGGATACGATGCACAACTACTTGGGGTGAGATGCCTTTCATGCCTTTATAGGTCCATACAAAGATATGTCAATATTTTCGCAGGAGCTTTTTAAGTCGTCTTCGTTGTTCGCGATTGAGATGAGCCCCGACGTGGACAAGATATTCATTGGTTTCATTTGGCTCACTCAGGGAAAGGGTTATGGTTGTTCACGAGATTGATGATGGGTAGCTGGGACTTTGATGTTGCCTCGTTCGCTGAGTGGATTGGTTAGATGTAAGGGCATTTCAGGCAACTCATCAATAATGGTGGTGGTATTGGATTGGATCTGTTGTTTTCAATGGTCAGCATGCTTTCAGAGTACATGGAAGGGAATGGTGAAATTGTCTTGTAGTAAATCTCCCCAGAATTCGATACCTTCAAGGGTTTTGCTTTCAAAGGGCTTGTGAGGTACTTTATGGGAAGAGGAAGATTGTTGGTCGGCATTGCGGATTTGCTGGCAATACTCATGAAGCAGCCGAATTTCTTCAGATGGGTGAGGATAAACTATCGGGGTTGAATCATCACTTGGATGAACCGCCTGCGGTTGAGTT